>CAUYQG010046200.1:0-35267 GCA_963574415.1 Tarsius wallacei
AATTCTGGCTACTCGGAAGGCTGAGGCGGAAGGATCGCCAGAGCCCAGCAGGTCGAGGCTGCGGTGGCCGGGAGCAGCCACTGCACTCCAGTCTGGGCAACAGAGTGAGACTCCAACTCAAAAAAAAAAAAAAAGAATCAGAGGAGAAAGACAATCTGCTAAGCTTATTAGACCGGTAGCAGGAAGAGCTTCTCTAGTCTCTGGTCTTCTCCAGCTGACTCAGCCCTGGAGGCAGGACATAACTTAGGTTGAATGGATAATATCAAATTGCTGTGAGATGTTCTCAGAACAAGCCTAGTGTAGGCAGCAGGTTGGAGGGGAGAGCTGTCAAAACATTATACCTTCTGTCTGTTAAGCAGAAAAACTTGATGGGGACCAATTTAGTCCTCATTCCAAAGATCTTTTTTTTTTTTTGAGTTGGAGTCTCACTCTGTCGCCCAGACTGGAGTGCAGTGGCCGCTCCCGGCCACCGCAGCCTCAACCTGCTGGGCTCCGGCGATCTTTCCGCCTCAGCCTTCCAAGTAGCTGGAACTACAGGCGCGCGCTACCACACCCGGCTAATTTTTGATTTATTGTAGGATGATGGGTCTCGCCAAGTTGCCCGGGCGGGTCTTGGACCCACGGGCTCAGGCAATCCACTCACCTCAGCCTCCCAAAGGCGTGGGATTACAGGCTGAGCCACCGAGTCCAGCCATTCCAAAGATCTTACTTAACTCTCCCATTTCTCATCCAGGAAACAAATTCCTGGATGATACAGGAAGATCACATTTCTACAGTGATTCATTTGCAGGCAAGCAAATGTCCCTTAATTTTTAGCCTAGCTCAAAGTTTTTTTTGTTTTGCCTTTTTGGTTTTTTTTTCTTTTTTGAGGTCATAACGTGTTTCACTTTTATTTCCTACTTCCTGAGACACAAATATATATTCATCTCACACACAAAATTATTAAAATACATCTGGAACACATAAGTAACTGAATACTCACATCAGTCTCATGAAATATCTGAAGAGCTTGGGACTCTAGCACCTTGTCCCTGGCCCAATTTAAAATCCCTGGTTATTTCTGGTCTTAAGGCAATGGCTTCACAAAGCATCACTCTCTAACAGGGAACAGCCAGACATGGAAACAAATTATTTCATACCCTCAGCCTTTGCAAATGGCAACCTCAAATAACTGGATCATCCTGGTCCCTCCTTGAGTAAACGAGAGAATACAACACAGAGAAATCAAAGTTGGCCTCCAAGCTGAACATACTAAGAGCTTAATTTAAGGTTGAATTTCAAACAGGGCAGTTTCTGAGACAAAAATGACATCTGCCAGTCCCTCATGGTTTCAGGACATAGAGTCAACAAACAATAAAGGAATATTGCTAGGCAGAAGACTCAGATCCTAGCCTTATTGTTGCCACACTTAGAAGAATCCCTCTGCTTTGTTAAAGATACTCCCCTTAAAAATACATTGCAATTTCTGGAAGAATAATTCATGAGGTAGAAAATACAGCACCCTGGGAGGGTCTCAAGTGGGCTTTCCCAGGTACAAGGCATAGTTTGACACATCACAGGGAGAAAGGAGAAGCTAGAGTGGTTCATACAGTCCAGGAAGGAAGGTACTTGAGAGCTGGTGGGGCAGGAGGAGGCTTGGAGGAGAACTCAGGGTTGCATTGGGTAGATTCCTCCGGGGTAGACTGTTTGCTGAGTCAGGTCCAAGGACAGCTACAAGGAAACAAAGGAATGGTCCCACTGGCTCTCAGGAAGGCCATTCAAAGTTCGTTCCCACATGAAGACAAAGGTGGCCACACCAGGCTGGAGTGGAATCAGGTTCTAGAAGAGGCAGGGAAAGGAGTCGTTGATCAGTGCATAGGATAAGAAGGTATAGGCAACATGAGGACTCGGCCACACAGCCAAGAAATGGGGAGCAAAGACCAGAAATAACCGCAAAAAGTACAATAAGAAAGTCAACACCTGAAAAATCTGATAGACAAACCCAAGACAGAACCTGGACTTACATATCCCACTGTTCAAAGAACAAAAAGGCTTATTGTGAAGGATAAAACACAACAAAACAGAAAACCCTCTAGGCCTTTTTTTTTTTTTTTGAGTCAGGGTCTAGCTCTGTCACCTGGGTTGGAGTGCAGTGGCACAACCATGGCTCACTGCAGCCTCGACCTCCTGGGCTCAGGTGATGCTTCTGCCTTCACACAGACTGTCCAGACCCATGGAAGGACTTGGTGGGTAGGTGCTGTCGTTTGTGTGCACACCTGCTCTGCGGGGCCCACGGCACACCTCTCCTGGACTCAAGCTTCAGGAGCTTTCCGGTACTCAGATCTTCTCTACAAACTGTCCTCCGCCTTTCTCTCAGAAGGCAGAAGAGCACAATGAAAATAATATGGAAAAGTTCAGGGGTCATATCACGTATTTACAAGCTATGCATCCCTGGGCAGGTTTCTTAACTTTATTATAGAGTTTCATCTGTAAAATGGGGATATTATCCTAGAGCAACTGCTGGTTCACAGCTAGAGAATATAAACACAGCTTGTCTTCCTTCCTGTTCAGAGACCTCTCTCCCTCAGCTGACATGTAGGGAAAGGGGAGTCCAGGTCCTTCCTTAACTTTATTAGAGAATGTAGAATGAAGTACAATAAGCAGCTTAAGAACTGCTCAACAACTTAGCATCTTAAAGATTGGATCAGTCAACTAAAAACTTACTAATATATTACCTCCTCAAAACTGATTCATTTACATTCTGAATTCCAGAGACACCATGAATTTGCAAGATAATTTTCATTCATGGATATGGAAAGGTAACAATTATCATACTAAAAAGGTATTTTAACATCTTTTCCAATGAGATAGTTAAGAATCAGAACAAGACCCAAACTTAACAAAAACAAAAACCTCAAGGACTAGACTTCACATGTCAGGAAAAAAAGGGGAAAAAAAGAACCAACCAATGAGAAGTTGATCATCTTATTGTTGCTTATTTCTCAAGATGAAACTGAATGTTCAGTGCTATGATAAGGTTATATCATAGCATATATTGGGACTTTTGGACCCAATAGTCACATGGAAGGAGGAGAAAGGAAGAAGTAAAAATTAAATGAAGGCTCAGCTCTAGGCATCAACATGGTAGTGTGTACCAAGTCTTAAAAATGTGTATACCTATTAGCTTAGTAATCGAACTTCTATACATTTATAATAAAAAGAAAATAAAAATGAGAAAAATATTAAACAAGGTTAGTCACAAGGTTAGTTATAGCAAAATAATAACATAAACCTCCAAAACTGGGGGACTGCTAAGTATTTGAGAGTATATCCACAAACTTGTTTGAAAATTAGATTCACAAAGAGACTTCAGTGATGTGGAATGATGCTTATGATTTTAAACTGTGTCTGTGTGAACATGCTACAGGCTATCAGCAATTAATATTAACAGTTAATTAGTTTCATTTTTCTCTGTATTTTATAGGCTCTTTTTAAAACAATACATACTATATTTTATTCAGAAAAATATTTATTTAAAAGTCCCCAGAGTTTTAATAGTTCCAATATCTAGATCATTCTTGAGATGCTAACTGCTATTCAATTTAATTCAGTGATCAGCTCTATCCATTTTAACAAAAACAAACAGCCTAAATTGTAAAGTCACTATCTCCTAAGGCAGGGATCCCCAACCCTGTTAGGAACCAGGCTGCACAGCAGAAGGTGAGCAGCAGATGAACAGAGCTCTGTCTCCTGTCAGGTCAGCGGTGGTATTAAATCATCATAGGAGCGCGAACCCTATTGTGAACTATGCATGAGAAGGATCCAGGCTGCCCACTCCTTGAGGATCTAATGCCTGATGATTCCCCACCCCCGATCCATCCACGGAAAAATTACCTTCCACAAAACTGGTCCCTGACGCCAAAAAAGTTGGGGACTGCTGCTCTAAGATTCTCTAGACTGTAGACAGCGACAAATGGCTATCTTGTTTTACAAAGGGAAGGGAAGATGCAGCAAAGAACCCTCCACAGGTCCACTAGTACCTGTGTGAATTTGGCCCTGAAACTTAGCTCCTCTTTAACACTAGGTTTCTTTGTCAGTAAAATGTGTGTAACACTACACCTATCTCATAAGGGTGTTGTGAGGATTCAGCGATATGTGTATAAGGTATTTAGTACACTGTCTGGCACAACTGAACTCTCAAAAATGTTAGCTATGATATCATTTATGACTAAGCAGTCAGACACAAACAAAACTCTACAGACCCAAGTCCCAATCAGAGCTTCATTTACATTGAAAAGGATAGGGAAAGCAAAGCCCAGCATCCATGAGAGCCAGCAAGAACTAAGCAGACAGATCCCAGATACAAGACACAGACTGTACCCAACTTGGGAGCATGCTTGCTGGGTGAGGGGAGTCAGACAGAGTGCCCAAGTATGCCAGGAGACGTGGCGAAATCAAGACAAGAGCAAGGACAGATCTATAGGATAAGAACAAACAGGAGATCTGACTTTGGTCCTGTAGCCAGAACCCAAGAATAGAATTTTAAGGAGATCAAGAATCCACAGGCTTCTTTTAGAAAGTTTTAGGAAGCTCAGTGTGTCCAAAGACAATCACAAAGGGAAAGAAGAGAAACTTGAAATCCCCAGTGAATTTCCTCTTGAAGAGCCAAACCAGAGTCCCCGAGAGCCATTCATGTACTTACATGTCAGTGCAGCAGCCTGGCAGGCTGCTCTTATTTCAGCCCAACAGAAAGTCCAATAATCAACGCTAAAATGCCCAGCAACACAACTACCACCACAATGATAATTATCAATTTCTGGAGAGAGGAATAAGATAAACAAAAACAAATCATTATTACAGACAGCCAGAAAACAACTCATCCAAAACCCAACCCTCTCACCTTTATCTATATAGAAGGCATCTTATCAATCCAAACAAGAGGCCTACATCTCTCCATGAAGACATTCTTTTAGGATATTTTACACTTCTTGAATGTCTTCTAGGCAAGCAACGCCAGCAGATGCAAATGTGGGGATCCTATGAACTATCGGCTGCAATTTTGCAGATGTGGACAGCTAGGGTAAGAGCCACTATTGTGGGGTCTCCAAGCAACAATTGGCCAAGATATAGAACGACTAATTTTTTCTTCCTAAGAGGGAGTGCAAAGACATTTTTGACCTAGTCCTAATTTCCAACTTCTGCCCATCTCTCCCCTGACGTACAGACCCAGTACGCTACTCAGTGACAGAAAGAACAATGCAACCTGGATTCAACATGTAAAATTACTTCCCAGCCCCCTAAGTCCCTGCATAAGCAACAGGTAAAGTTAGAAGAAAAGCAAGGAACTAAAGAACAAAAATATCAGAGCCCAAGAGAAACAAAGAAAAGTCTATAAAGCAGAAGCCACCAGAGCTGGACTCCCCCAGTCAACAAGCTCCGACATCCTCAAGCAGCTGGGGCACTGGATGAGTGGGCAGACACAGTGATGTGGTAGGAAGAGCCTGACTGGGATCCAAACTTGAATCCCAGCTCCACTACTTACTAGGTGACCTGAAGCCAATTACTGAACCTCTGACCCTCAACTGTTACACCTACAAAGTAGAAATAACAAGTGCTCTATAGGGTATAAGGTAATGTTTACATAGCAGTTAGCACAGCGCTAGGTACAAGGTGGACAAAAAAAGAAGGGAGCAGAGCTTAGGTTCCTGGAGCAGAAGAGAATGAAGAAAAGGTTTCTGAAGACCAGGGGAGCCAAGCCTAATGTCTGAGAGGCTCATTAGCAGCAATGCCTGGGGCCAGAAATCCATCCTACAGAACAGTCTTTCCAGTGTGGGTTCTTGGGGGGAGAGAATATAAGCCAGATCCATGCAAGGCACACCCGGGAAGGAAGGGCTGGCAGCTAGTGTCTAGGAAAGGCTGAGATTGGGGGCCGGATGAGGCCAGGATAGGGAGGGAGGCATGGGCTCAAGGACATGGGCAGGGATGGCCAGGGAGAGGAGATGGCCAGGGAGACCAGCTAAGACTGAGGCGCTCACCCTTCGGGCTTCACTCTGATACTTGACAGCCTTTTTGGTGTCTGCCACGGCCCGTTCCACGAAGCCCACTGACTGGTCCATGTTGTTCTCAATACGATCAATCATGGCTCCCTTTCCCCGGAAGCAAGAGGCAGTGGCGGCAGAAACAGAGATAGGGAGAGGGAGGAGAGAAAGTGCAAGAGACAGCAAACAAAATGGACTCTCTTCTCTGGAGGCAACAGGAGAGTCTCACCTTCCGGGCCTGGCCCTGGTATTTCACAGCTTTTTTAGTTTCATCTCGTGCCTTTTCCACGTGGTCCACTGTGTGCATGACATTCAACTCTATGTTATCTAGCATCTCACCCTGCAAAGAACAGATGCTAGTCACACCTAATAACCCCACACCAGTATAGTCCTAGCTAATGTGGGGAAGGGATTCTCTTATAATCTTTGGTACCAAGAGGAGCATCCAGAAACCTTGACACAGCTTTCTGTAGGGCACCCTTTAATGTTTCCACATGGTTCCCCAGTCCTGGGTGGTGGTGGGGTAGTGGTCACTCATTTAAGGAGCATTAATTGGATTACTACTTCCCCTTGACTAGCACTCTGCTAGGCGTCTGGAATATACTGTCTAGATGCGTGGTAACTACATATAAGTATCTTCTGTGGGTATCTGCCTCCTGTGCTTTTTTTTTTAACTTATGAGGGAGGACCAAAAAAAGCCTGAAATTTATTTATAAAATATTGTATTTACTCTTACATGTTTAAACTTCAGTTACCTTCAATGTACTCTCCATTTGATACAATACACCTATCAAAATGCTTTTTCCACTGCTTAAAACAGTTTTATAACTTGTCAGTTTGGATACATTTTAGTGTTTCTGCTGATCTTTTGTTTCACCTCTTCCACATTGGCAAAACGTTTCCCTTTGAGGATTTTTTTCATTCAGAGAAACAAAAAAGTCATTCAATGTGAGTTTGGGTGAATAGAGAGGGCGGGGCATGGGGTCATACCGTTTTTGGTGAAAAACTGCTGAACACTAAGCACAGTGTGGGCAGGTGCACTTATAAATCACCCATCATGAAATGCACAAACATGTTCAAAGAATCTCATAAAAAAACCCAAAAAACTTCACTGAAGTTGAGCATAGCCTCTCACAACAATGCTTGCTGGTACACTGATACTGATGGCTTCCTAGAACACTTACCTAGCAGGAGAAGCCTGTATTACAAGGGACCTACCCTCCAAAATATAATTCTAGTTTTTTTTTTGGGGGGGGGCGGGGGTCCCCCACCTCATACACACATGGGGCAAAACCAACATAGGAATATCTCATGTTCTTAGGACATCACCAGGATGCTGGCTTCTACCTGGTCATTCAGACCTGAACCAACTTCATTCATCCTGAACTGGTACATTCACTAACTGTAGAATTGTACTTGGCACACAGTAGGGGCTCCATAATATTGGGGGTGGAGAACATCTTTCTCTAAGAGCTCTTCTCAGGCCCTTTCTTTTTTTTTTTTTTAGTTGGAGTCTCACTCTGTCACCCAGGCTGGAGTGCAGTGGCCGCTCCCGGCCACTGCAGCCTCGACCTGCTGGGCTCCGGCGATCCCTCCACCTCAGCCTTCCAAGTAGCTGGAATTACAGGCGCGCGTTACCACGCCCGGCTAATTTTTTGATTTATTGTAGAGATGAGGTCTCGCTTGTCCAGGCGGGTCTCGAACCCACGGGCTCAGGCAATCCACTCACCTCAGCCTCCCAAGGCGCAGGATTACAGGCTGAGCCACCAAGCCCAGCTCAGGCCCTTTCAGTGACAAGACATTGGGTTTACCCAAACCATTTGGTTACACCTTCCCCCCCTCCACACAGTGATCTCTTCATATGATTCCCAACCACTTCCCAACTATGACTCCCTGGCAGGGAAGCCTGGTGCCAATTAATCTTAGACATCTTAGGATGGGGATTCTCCTCACCCCAGACCTTCCTCAGCCAAACCCCATCACTTTATGGCAGTGTGTAAACAGAGCAAGACACTTACCACCACTTGAATCTCAAACCAGTTCCTCGGCAAGGCAGTGTGGGGGAAAAAGAAGAGTGGGGATGGAGGGCTTGAGAAATAGTCTCAGAGGCTGGAAAGGGGGTGGGGAAAAGGCACCTGGGCCCTGAGCAGGGAACCGATGTCAGAAACCAGCCAAGCCATGCTCGGGCTTCCACAAGGTTGTGTAGTCTATCCATGGAAGCCGTTTTCCATCCTATCCAGGAAGTTCATGGCAAGAGTGCACAGCACTATGATACTGTGGCACATTTAACTGTTTCACAAGAACTAGGAGCCATCTGACTATAAGAAACTAGCACCCTGTGCAGGCAACAGGGAGTTCCATCCTGAGCAGGCATGCCCAGGTGCTGTCAAACTAAGCACCAAAAGTGTTTCCAGTTTTTCTGTAAATATTTTACTATTCCTTTATTCATATTGTCATCTGCTCTGTTCCTGAGTGAAAGATGCCAAAAGTTTTAGCAAAATACATATAGGAGAAAAACATGAAAACAACAACAACAACAAAAAACCCCACTTCCATTAAACCTCATTTTCATTATCAACTGAAGAAAACATCACATGCTTTCAATTTCAGTGACAGTCCAAGTCAGGAGATTGTTTTAAGGCACCATCATTAAGAACTCCTATCTCTAAAAAACAAAAAGAAAAGAAGAAAGACAGGCCCCTAGGGTTGAGGGAACTTGGTACTTGATAGAGCACATCAAACCCGGCAGTAACTAGAAACAACTGCAAGGCTGAAGGAACAGGCAAGATGACAAGGCTGAAGCTGTCCAGTGTCAGTGTCAGTGTTTGGTAAAAATGAACACTTTCCGGGGATCCTGGGATTCCATTAACTGTGATGCTCATTCCAGTGGTTCTCCCACCCCACCTTACCTGGCTTCCAGTGTTCCCTTCCTCCCCGTTGTCAGGAGACCCTGAGCTTTCCTCTCCTCCCTCCCCATGCTGCATCTCACAGCCGGTTACCTGATTCTCCACCAGCATGGCAATATCCATAAACATGTCGTGAAGTTCCTTGATGCTGCTCTCCAGTCTCACGATGTCCTTGTGCCGTCCTTCGATCTCACTGAGGGCTTGCTTAGAAATCTGGGAGTCGATGATCTGTAACAGACCACCCACAGACAGACCATCAGTCACCCCTGCAAGCAAGGTGGCTCCTGTGCAGCCTTCACACATGCTTCCATCAAGCTCCTCGCCTCCCCCACCTCCACGTGCCTGCGGGTCCCCTTCTACCAGCTGAGCCACAGGAAGCTCTTCAGTGGCTTCCCTGTGGGTGCCGCTGTGAGATGGCGTGCCTTCCCAGCATCTGGGGCACTCACCCCAGAAGTGAAGATGGCAGGGTTACCGCTCTCCAACATCTCTTCCAGCTCCTCATCTGTTGTCTTTTTCCCGGCTTTATAACAAAAGAAGTAGGGAGTCAAATATAAGATCAAAGCGCAACACCATTTGAAAAGTACCATGAAAATGAGGAATATAGTGACTCTACTAAAAAGAACACGGCTGGCTGGATGCAGTGGCTCCCGCCTATATTCTCAGCACTTTGGGAAATCGAGGTGGCAAGATTGCTTGAGTCCAGGAGTTTGAGAGCAGCTTGGGCAACATAGCGAGACCCCATCTCCACAAAAATAAAAATAAAAATGAGCCAGGCGTGATGGAGCATGCCTGTAGTCCTAACCACTTGAGGTGGAAGCATCGCTTGGGCCCAGGAGGTTCGAGGCTGAGGATTAAGCCACTGCACTCCAGCCTAGGCAACAGAGTGAGAACCTGACTTCAATCAATCAATCAATCCTGTGGCCTTGACAGCACTTCCCCAACTTGGCAACAGAGTGAGACTCAACTCAATAAATAAATAAATACCATGGCTTTGCCAGCACTCCCCCACCTGCCTCCTGACTTTCTTCTTATTTTTCCCCTGATCCAGTCCACCCATATCAGCAATTAACTTTCCTAAAGCACGTCCCTACTTACATTATTCTCCATCTCAGAGTATTTACCAACCCCAGTCATTGTGCCATGGAGTCCAAGGCCTCATAATAATGTGCCAGTTTACTGGCCGAGCCCTCCCTTAATCCCTCTTAACCTTACACTACTCAAACGCACCCTTTCCCCAGACCCCAGACAACCCGCCGCTCCTAAACATATGAACTCTTTCCTGATTACGTCCTTGACTTATAGTTCCTCCCACCTGAAGCACATCCCACCCTGCAGGGCCCTGCCTTCTGCACTACTAAGTTCCTAATTGGGGTCAAACACAGTGGTTCATGTCTGTAACCCCAGCACTCTGGTAGGCCGAGGCGGGAGGATTGTTTGAGCCTAGGAGTTTCAAGACCAGCTTGGGCAATATAGCAAGACCTCATCTCTACAAAAATAAAAAAATTAGCTGAGCATGGTGGTACACACCTATAGTCCCTGCTACTCAGGAGACTGAAGCAGAAGGGTCACCTGAACCCAGGAGTTTGAGGCTGTGGTGAACCATGATCGTGCCACTGCACTCCAGCCTGGGCAACAGAGCAAGACCCCGACTCAAAAAAACAAGAAATTCCTAAAGGGTACAGCTTATTCATTCTGCTATTCTTCACAGCAACTAGCACCACCCCTTTTATTTCATAAATGTGCTTGTGGTCAGACAACAGAGATGTAATAAGTCCCCAGGAGAGCAACTATTTATCAATGTGTCCCCTTTATGTATGAGGAAATGCTGGATCCCACAGGAATAAAATTACTCGAGCCTATTAAATACAGTGTCACCTTTCAGCCTGAAGCCTGGCATTCAGAATGTGCCAGTTCTGTAACGTCTGCCCTGGGCTTGGGCACATGGAAGCCTCAAGCAGGGTAGCTGCTTGTTCTTCCTGGGCCTCACAACTTGAGATGGACAACCACAGAAAAAAGTGGCGGGCACACGCTAAGTCTCCAATACGTACTAATTTCAAGCTGCCGCTGGATCCGCCCTTTGCTGCGCTCACGGAAGTCCACCTGAGCTTCATTGTATTTGGTCATCACCTCTACAAACTTGCGGGAGAGGACGGAATGCTGTGGAGACAATGTAAAATGAAGTCACCCCCAGGAGGTAAGGGAAGGGGAAGGGCCCCAGCTGTTATAGTCCCCCTCCCTGTTTCCACAGAGCTGCCTGCGGCAGCCCTGGACTAGGAATCCAAAGACCAGGTATCAGTCCAACTTTTTGGTTTTCTAACGAGGCACCACTGCCTGAGCACACAGCTGGGAAACCAAAGCATGGTTTCCGTATCTATGTACATGTCTGAATCTCTGAGCCCTGCATCCATATGGACTAGAAGCATTTTTCTGGCCTAACCCTTGCCTTGCTTTCCATAGTTGTCACACTCCCTCCCCGTGGTGATGTTTGCCAAAGATTCTAGGGTATTCTTACCCTAACCGCCCCCCAGCTCTACCTGCTTATAACAGATGCATTCACTCAACAGCCCTGGATGCCTAAGCTCAAACCTTCATAATAATCATTTTTGTTCCTTGCCCATCACTCAGCATCAAGCCCTGCTCATGTCTCCTTTGCAAAGTATAAATGCCTCCATGTTTATATTTTTTTTCCAAACCCACTACCACCATGCAAATTCAGACCAAAATCTTTGCAAAATCTTAACTAGGGACCTACAAGCCTCCTGCCTTCTTCCCACTTGTGTCCTGTTCCCAAACAGCTACCATAATGCCTTCCTCTTGTACTGTAGCCCGAAGCAAATGCCTACAGGCTGTGCATCAGACCCAAATTCCCTAGACTGGCACTCAGAGACCTCTGGGCTGTAGCACTACATTATCTACCAACAATTCTGTGTCCACCATCCCACAGCAAACTTTTTTCTCTAGGCAGGCTATTCATATCTGCCCCTCACTCCCATCCCCACTCCCCGCAGACTCATTGCTGCCAACACACACACACACACACACATACAACACATGCACACATACACACACATCCCACTCCTGGCCCCATGCCTCTCAGAGAGGGAAAACTATTTCCTGAGCCTGCCCGTGTTGGCACTCTGACCCAGTCTTCTCTGACTATCCCCAGTCGTTCTTGAGATCTTTGAATGCTGAGAGTGCCAAGTGTTTGACTAAGTCTTCTTACATGATCCTCCTACTGGGTCTTACATAATAGTTTCCTATGCCCTTGAACGTCATACCAGTTCTTCAAGGACAAGGATCATACCTTTCACGGCTCCTAAAATGCCTAGCTCCAAACCGAACAACTAATGACAATCTTTAGAGAGAAGACAACAATTTTCTCCCTTGTAAAACAGGGAGGCACACTAAATCTTGAGCTGTGCCCTGGGAAGCCTGACATTGTTCTTTAGGGGCCTCCTGAGAGAAGAGGGGTGTGAGAGAGGGACAAAAGGGCTGGTGTTTGGCCCTGACCCCTGTGTCAACCTGGAAAGTTGCCCTTGACCAGTTCCTCAAATTGAGTTCCAAATAAGAACTGTATAAAAAAAAGAAAAAGAGGTCACAGCAAAGGGGAACAAAAAAAGACTGGGTGAGATGATCATTAGACCAGGAAGAACCTTACCTGGGATTTCCGAATCCGAAGGTCTGCCGATGACCGGACCTCATCTTCTTCAATATGCTTCTCCATGCCTGAAGAGGAGAGGAAGGTTATTTGAGAAATGCACCTGCTCCTCCTTCCAAGAAACACACTGCTCAGTGAAACCTCCTTGCTCATTCTCAGATACCCAGCCCATGGAGATGTAGCCTCAAGAGCTCAGCTTACAAGTGAGTGATGGGATGTGCATTACACAACCTTTACTATGACCAGGTCTTGGCATAGTTGTTAACAGCGTGGAAACAGGTAATCAAGAGACTTAGGCTCAAATCCTTGCCCTGGCGTTTACTAGGTATGACTTTGGGAAGACCATTTAACCTCTCTTAGTGTAACTGTTCTTGCATATGTAAAATGGAATAAATAACTACCTCCCTCACAATAACATGGAGATTAAATGACAATGCACATGAAGTGGCAGGCACACAGTCATTGGTATTATTGGGAGCTGCTACCACGGACCCCCTCCCACTCCTGTTAAAATAGTTATTTCCATTTATTTTGGGGAAAGAAATGATAAATTAGGCTGAACAACACTGCTTTGTCCTCTGACCAATATCATGTATTCAGCAGATACACTGGGCAAGAATATAGACTACAGTCACAGAATGAGGTAAATTTTTTGAGGCCCCAGGAGAATTAAATCTACAACAGTAGCCCATTGAACTCTACTCTCTACAGTGGGGGGAAGAGCACATGGGAGGGTAATATACTTAGCCCACCAAGAAACCACTACAGACTGAATGATACATCTTGCATCTTTGTATCCCTAAAATTATTCAAATATATGTAGGAGCTGGGGAACTAGGACTGAAAAGAAAAGCTGAGGGATCAAGTTAAAGGAACAAGTCACACAACTCCTCAGCAGTGGAAGGCACATTTTAATTCTCATCTCCTAACTTCAATTCTCTATCTACTAGAGACAGGATTCAAGAGAAGGTCAATTTCTGGAACTACCATAGGTCATTGCAGGGACAGTGCCCAAACCACAGGGAGAGTTGGAACAAGTGAGATCACTTCCATCAGGATGAGTTTCCGTTCAGAAGGGGGCACCCTTGGGAGCCGAGATGGATGGTGGTGGGGGCTGGCTTGTTCCCTTTGTTCCCGTCTTACTCTTCAGCTTGTTCCGGACATTGTTGGCCCTTTTCTTGATCTCCGTCGTGAGTTGCTCTAGATCATCCTTGGTTTCTGGGTAAACAAAGGCAAAGAGAATCAGTTAGAAAGGACAGAACTGCTCTGTGAGCTTAAACAATTGACAGAGGAGGTGGGGAGCTTTCTCCACACCTACTGCCTAGAGCAGTATTTACTGCAGGGTGCTCTCCAGAATGTGTCATCAGAATCACAGAGAGCATATTTTATAAAGGTATTTTCCAGGCACCCCATTCCAGACCTACAGAATAAAAACACCCAGTCAAAGTCTTAGAATCAGTCTTTTTAACAGGCCTTCCATGTAATTCTCCAGCACACAAAATTTTAAGAATTTTGCTTTTAGAGAAAACAACCTGGTTTACCATGGGGGTGTCAGTTCAGAAGGTTGGAGAAGAATCTAGAGGACTTCCGGGGAAAAGAGGCTAAGGCTCAGCAACTTAGAATGAAGCAAAGATACCTACTACACACTCAAAGCTGCCCTAGGTTGTAAGGAACTGAATAAATATTAGGTACGCCCATTCACTCAAAAACCATCCTTCAGCCCCCTACCCCAAGCTTGGAACTAAACTAGAGAAATCAGAGAAGGCATAGACTCTACCTTCAAGTTGTTCAGAGTCTAGCAGGGGACACAGGAGAAATAAATCAGCAGTCCTAATACACAATGTGGGGTAAGGTATGAGTTCTGGTCAAAGTGTGCAAGGGGTGGTTATGAAGAGCATCCAGCATTGCCTGGAAGGATCCAGAAAAGCTTCTACAGACAGATAGTAGGATTGAGTCTCACAGAACAATGAAGAGTGACGCAGTTTGAGAAGCAGACTAAGAATGGGAGTCTCAGGAGAAGAAACACGGGAAAGGCATGAGGGAACAAGAAGCATCTGGGGAACAGCTGGAGTTGGTCTGGTTAAAATGTGGGTAGCATGAGGAAGGTGGCAGGAGACTGGGTGGCTGGGAAGGCAGAAATGTGACCAAGACAATCCCCACACACTCTGCTGCAGTGTTTCCACTTCAATCTTTAGGTAGCAGAGAGTCACAGAAAAAAAGAGGGTAGAATGGCAATATGAAGCTTGTCCTCATTCTTAAGGAACTGAACATCTAGCCCTGAATGCTACTCTAAAAATGTGAAACAACTGGGGGTGGGGGGCAGAGTGTTTTCCTAAACAGGAGTTTAGGCATGGGAGGGATTTCTGTGAACTTGAACCATTTTGGAGCACCTGACAGGAAAAAAAAAGGGACTTGGCCTGGAAACATCTGGAAAGGGGACTGGGAAAAGCATCTCAGGCTGGGGAACTAGTACAAGCAAAGGCACCAAAGGTAGGACAGAGCATAGGTGTGTAGGAATCAGTAACAGTCACTGCTGATCAAGAGAGGGACCAGCTGAGCAATAGAAGAAAGTCAGGTCAAATGGTTCCAGTGGGACCACGAAGAGAGAAGCTGAGTGTGGCCAGAGAAGGTGAAGGTAACAGGAAAGTGATATGATGTATATGTGAGTGCAATGTCATGTGTACACACCCCTACTGTGCACAGAGGGGAGGAACACAGGCTGCTTGGCTCTAGTGCCAAGGGTCATTGTTGGGTGACTCGGCTCTGAGTAAACACTCACTTGGCTCTGGAATTGGTGCAGAGAGGATGATACTGTAGAGTTTCCTTGCCTCCTCGACATGCTCTGAGATCTTGTCAATGTTGAGCCGAGTCTCCTCAATCTACAATCAGAAAGACAATAACCTTCATCATCAGAGAGGAAGAATGCGTCCACGGCTGAGACATAAGCCCAGCAGAGTTCCCTGGTGAATGCTGCCCACCTTCTGGGTTTGTGGAAGAAGATGTTGATTTCAAGTCCTCAGCTGCCCAGTGAGTGCCCTTTCCACTGTCAGGAAAACTAATCTTAAGAGAGCAGTCATTAAAAAGCCACCCTCACTGCTTCATCAGAGGAATACATTTGCCCACACTGGGTGGAAGGATTCAGGCTAGAGTCAAGAAGAGTCAGGAAAACCCATGGAGAATAATCAGACTGGAGGGTCAGCAAACCTTGTCAGGCAGATCCTTCAGCCCCAAAAAGCAAGAACAGAAGAGAGTGAGGATGGGGGAAAGAAAGAAAGAAAAAAGTGAAAGAAAGAGAACAGACCTAGGAGTCAAAACAAAGAAAGAAGAATGAGAGAAAGAGAAAGAAACAGATGTAGAAGACAGAGAGAGTAGGGAGAGACTAAGCAGTGACTGTCCAGCTGATAGCCTGAGCTCCTCCAAGACATGTGTTCTGGGAAGAGGCTTACACAGTGGATTCTCTCAGATGACCAGGACCCAGAAACTAGAGCCCTGTGCCTTTCTGCATATGTGCTAGGTTCATGACTGCACAGAGTGGAATCCTGTTTCCAGCAGCACTTCCTTCCTGGATAGCACATCATCCCCAGGCACTGCTGCAGGAGCGGGAGGTGTAACCCCAGCCCCCCTTTCCTGTGGTGGGAGCCCGCATAGAGGGCACCCCATGGGAAGACGGAACCTCAACACTGCAGCATGTACCCACTCACTCCAAAATGTAAGGCGCCCACACTGAAGCAACACATGCCATTCAGCAGGACCCTAACATCTGAGATGCCAGAAAAATGCCGCTGAATGCATATGCCATTTCCAGCATCCCTTTACAACAGTGGGCGATTCGTCTTTTTTTAAAAACCAGATTACAGCTCTCCAAATTGAACAGAACACAGGAGAACTATAACTTGAGCTCTCTAAGCTTCAAATTAACATTTGTGCCACTGGAGTAAGGGATTTCCCCCATAAATACATTGGCTTGGATGTGCCAGAGTTTGAGAGTAGAATCGCTTGCTTAAACATGTAGACTAAATTCAATGTAATAGCATCAGTGGAATATAAAATATACATACAGATAACTACCCAAATACTTGTGAATCATTTTAACCATTGGCAAAACAACACACCATGCAATTCTATAGGACTGAATTAGTGCCATTACTCAAATGCAGAAACTAGAGTTGAAAGAAGTCATAGTCACACAGCTGGTGGTAGGGCTAGCACTCACACAGGGTCCCCTCCAGACTCTAACGAGGACGCTTTTTCCATCAGATCTGTGACTTCATTTTTCAAACTCTCTGAGTTGTTCCACTTTTGGCAGAATCCTAAGCCTACCCAACTGCAAAAAGGGTTTGTGGTACCACCTATGAATACTCAGTCTCTAAAGGCACGGCCACTTCAGAATCTGGCTCCTGGATAACTCAGAAGTTGCCACCTTCTCCCTCCTTTCCCCCGTCTCTCACATCCAACACTGTCCCCTCTTACAACTCATAAAATGCCACTGCGTCACACCATGCTTCCACTTTTATCACCTGTCTTACAAACTAAGTATAATGTTGTACAGGACTGAGAGGGAAAAGAAAGGGTCTTCCAGAATCAAGCACACTAAACATTTTAAGACGAGTTTAACACATTTTAGCAAGCCATAACAGACTTAGATTTTGCATGTTCAGTGGACAGGTTGTCTTATAAATTCTACTTTGGAAAATGATCTGATAAACTAAAGACCATCCTGATCCAAAGTTTGGTCCATGGCAGAAAGGCAGGAGGAGGCAAGAAGTTGCTAGGATGAGTCTGCCCCACCTCCAGCTCAGCATCACTCCAGACACTTGGAGACCCGGTGGTAGATGCTCACCTGGCCCTGAGCACAGGAGAACTGGGTCTCCAGCTCAGCACCATTGCAGGCACTTGGAGACCAGAAGGGAGATGCTCACCTGACCCTGTGCACATGAGAACTGGGCCTGAAGCTCAGCATCACTTCAGGCACTTGGGGACCAGGTGGTAGATGCTCACCTGGCCGTGAGCACAGGAGAACTGGGTCTCCAGCTCAGCATTATTCCAGGTACTTGGAGACCAGATGGGAGATGCTCACCTGACCCTGTGCACATGAGAACTGGGCCTGAAGCTCAGCACCATTCCAGGCACTTGGAGACCGGGTGGCAGATGCTCACCTGGTCCTGTGCCCCGGAGAACTGGGCCTCGAGCATCCACCCACCTCACCACTTGGGGACTGGGTGGTAGATGCTCACCTGACCCTGTGCATAGAAGAACTGGACCTGAAGCTCAGTATCACTTCAGACACTCGGGGACCAGGTGGTCGATGCTCACTTAGTCCTCTGCAGAGGAGAACTGGGTCTCCAGCTCAGCACCATTCCAGGCACTTGGAGACCAGATGGTAGATGCTCATCTGACCCTGAGCACAGGAGAACTGGGCCTCAAGTACAGCATCACTCCAGGCACTTGGAGACTGGGTGGTAGATGCTCACCTGACCCTATGCACAGGGTCTTGGGTGCTCTATCTTCAGTCTGCCTAGAGGACTTCCCAAGCCCAGGGAGCACTCCACTCCCACCTCCACCTGTTGTAGCTGTTCTCTTTCCTCTGCCCTCATTAAGTTCACCCATTTGAAGGTATTTCAGGGACTTTGATTTCACAGCAATTTAGTCAGTTCACCAAATAACCACTTTAGGACTTCAGGACGGGCAACTGGCCAACCACAGAGCTTTATTTATTTTTGAACTTTGTGTCTCTGCTTTCTCTTGGAAGTGTCAGTTTTCCTCAAAGGTGACTTTCTGAGTACTTCATCATGTAGCTGCAAGGGATTTCCTTTTGTGCATTTGCCAGATAACCAAAAAGTCATGGGGGTGGAAACCTTAGTAAGAAATTGACAGGTGTCCAATCTACAGCTTAATGTCTATCTGAATGTTTGTTTGAGATTAAGTATACTGGCATTATTCTGCATGATCACATATTTAAGAACTAAAATTGATACAATATATACACACATCAGAAAAAGTGCTAGGCCCTTCACAGTACTTCTGTGAGGCCACCATCACTATCTCTTTTGTACACATGAGAACAGAAACGCTCAAAGAGGTACAGGAACTTACTCTAGGCCATACCGCAGAAAGAGGCAAAACTGACGTTTGAACCTAGACATCTGTTACATATTAAACCCTGTCTCCTGAACAGCATGCAAGAACCACCCACGGAAAGTTCGTATATCTTCTCTCCCAAATTTGTGTGTATTCAGCCTACATCAGATAATTAATATGCAAGTTCAACCCACTGTTTTGGGAAATTGATTCAGTTGCCTTTCACAGACATCATGCGCCTTATTGCTTTGTTCTCTAACCAAAACTCCCTGTAGAGAACTTTTTACACAATGAGCACTTAAGAAACAGAGTTGAAGGAGGGAACCAATACGAAAGTGTTTTTTTAAGTCATCATGCTAAATTTGCAGCTAATACATTCCTACTTATTGTACCTTGTTTTTTAAAATGTATTTTCCACTGATTTGTCATAGGGAATCCAGATAACATAGGATTTTAAAAAGTAAGTTTGAATCAAATAAACCAAGTTCAAGGTTCAGCTCCACCCCTTAGAGTTTTATGAACTTGAGCAAGCCCTCAGACTCCCTGAGCCCCAGTTCTCTCATCTGTGAAGTGAGGACTATCACAATTTCCACTTCCGAGTTTTTGTGAGGATTAAATGAGATCATGCATGTCAGATGCTTCATATAAAGTACATGATCAACAAATGTTGCATGATGACAATGATCAGAAAAAAATAGCCAACAATTACTGCACATTTGTTATATGCCAGATACCGTTCTGTGTCTGTACAAGTATGTCCCATTCAATCCTTATAACCCTCTTAATGTTAGCAAAACACTCTGATGTCATCAGTAGCCACCCAAGGAAATCTAAGGACAGCAAGTCAACCACTCTTCATGCTGGGTGTTGCCAACTATAATTACCGTGTTATACTACTCACCATCATCTAACTAAAAGGAGGGAGTGACTTCCAAGGCATGGATGGCCTCTTCTCCCTGGGTGTCATTGGCGAGTGGAATCTAATCAGACAATGGAAAGCAGAGAAAGTACTACTTTGTAGGACTGGCAGGTTGCTGTGGGGTGAGGCGGAGGTGGAAGGCTAAGCAAAAAGCATTGCTTACTCTCTCTAAGAATTCTCTCTTCCTCCTCTCAACTCCCATGTACCTTTAGGTAGGCATTAATTCTTTCATATTTATTTATTGAAAATGTACAGTGCCAACCTTCTGAGTGACAAAAGTAATGCAGTTCTAAAAGTCAAATATATAATTCCTCCTTTCACAATGTGTAACACCTTTACTTGTGCCCCCAAATGGCACAATCCCAAACAGCCCTCATATTAGAGCTTCTTGATCAAGTTCCCTTTGATTTGTTTGCTTCTTTGCTTTAGAAAACAAACACTGAGGAAAAGGGAGGAAAAAGTCACTTCAGTAGACAGGTGCAGTGGCTCACACTCATAATCCCAGCACTTTGGAAGGTAGAAGCAAGAGGACTGCCTGAGCCCATGGATTTGAGACCAGCCTGGGCATCTTGGCGAGACCTCATCTCTACAATAAAACAAAAAATTAGCATGCCACCACAGCAACCTGCCAGTCCAGCTACTTGGAAGGCTGAGGTGGAAGGATCACCTGAACCCAGCAGGTCGGGCCTGTGGTGTCCGTGAGCATGCTACTGCACTCCAGCCTGGGTGACAGAGTGAGACTCTGACTCAAAAAAATAAAAGTCACCTCAGTCAACCAAGCAACAGAAGTCAGGCCCCCTAAGAGATTTTATCAAGACCAGGACTAGCATCTCACCTCCCCTTTTATGAATGAAAGAATGATCTCAGAGTCACACTGACTAGTGAAAACAAGTAAGCTGAGACAGTAATCTTAAACCAATTGACTATATTTGGGCTCTGCCTCACTCAGAATTTAGTCAGGGAAATAAAAGCTTATCTCGTTATTTTTACCAAGTAATATAATACAGGGAATTATTTATGCAGGGATGGAAGGGCCAACAAGCCAAACAGAGGATACTGAGGCACTCTGAAAATCAGCAACAGTGGGCCAGGCATGGTGGCTCATGCCTGTAATGCCAGCACTCTGGGAGGCTGAGGCAGGAGGATCACTTGAGTCCGGGAGTTTGAGACCAGCCTGGGCAACATAGCAAGACCTCATCGCTACAAAAAAAAAAAAAAAAATTAGCCAGGTGTGGTGGTGCATGTCTATAGTCCCAGCCATTCAACCCAGAAGGTCATGGCTGCAGTGAGCTGTGTTTGTGCTGCTGCACTCCAGCTTGGGTGAAACAGTAAGACCCCAACTCAAAAAGAAAAACAGAAAAACTTAGAACAGCAAGTTAAAGAAGGAAGGTAGGCTCACCAAAGCCTAAAGGTAGGGCCCTCTGATGGGAGCCAGACCATGGTAGAGTTGACTAGCAGAAATGGGACCATGAAGGCATCTGTCAAGTGAAAGCTGAGGTCCTGGAGAAAACATGTCTGAGGAGGAAAGAGAAAGGAGGAACACCAAAGCCTCTTCCTTGCCTGAGTCTTCTGCCCATGCCTCACTGGCTTAGTCTGTTCGGGTTCCCATAACAAAATACTTAAACACAAGCACATACTTTTCACAGTACTATTGGTTATAAAATCCAAGATTAAAACACTGACAGACCTGGTGTCTGGTAAGGACTCTCTTTCTGACTTGTAGACAGCTGCCTTCTCATTGTAGCCTCACACGGCTTGAGAGAGAGAGAGACAGAGATCATCTTTCTCATGTCTCTTTTATTTTGAGTCAGGGTCTCACTCTGTCGTCCAAGCTGGAGTGCAGTGGCACGATCATGGCTCATTGCAGCCTCGAATTCCTAGGCTCAGGTAATCCTGCCTGATCTCGCTATGTTGCCCAGGTTGGTCTTGAACTCCTGTCCTCAAGCAATCTTCGCACCTCAGCCTCCCATGTAGCTGGGACTATAGGTGCATGCCACCACACCTGACTAAGTTTTCTGATTTTTTGTAGAGACAAGGTCTCACTGTGTTGCCCAGGCTAGTCTCGAACCCCTGGGCCCAAAGAATCTTCCGGCCTTGCCCTCCCAAAGTATTGGGATTACAGGCATGAGCCACCATGCCCAGTCTCATATCTTTTCTTATAAGGGCATTATTCCATCCTCATAACCTCATTACCTCCCAAAGTCCCCACCTCCGAATACCATCATATTGGGATTAGGTTTCAACATATGAATTTGGGGGACACACAAACATTCAGTCCAAAGTTGTCAAATGTATCAAAAGCCAGGGCCTGGGAAATGTAGTTACCCAAAACACAGGGCAGAACACAGAAGGGCAGAGAATAGGCCTGAGAGCAAGTAGGTAAATGACTGGTACAGGTTTCCTAACTGCCCTATTTCAAGAACCCAGAAGGCCAGGCACAGTAGCTCATGCCTGTAATCCCAGCACTTTGGGAGGCTGAGGTGGGAAGATTGCTTGAGGACAGGAGTTCAAGACCAGCCTGGGCGAGATCTCTTCTCTAGAAAAAAATCAAAAAATTAGCCAGGCATGGTGACATGCACCTGTAGTCCCAGCTACTAGAGAAACTGAGACAGGAGAATCACTTGAGCCCAGGAGGTCAAGTCTGCAGTGAGCTGTGATCCTGCCACTGCACTCCAGCCTGAGCACCAAAGTGAGATTCCAACTCAAAAGTAAATAAATAATAATAGAGTAGAAGTGAAGTGCCATGTGACTTCCGTGGCCAGAACACCTACCTGCCTTGCAGCCCTGAGCCTCCACAGAGCAAGTCCAACGGCTCTGAGTGGGCCATGCTGGGAGAAGCCCAAGCCACAGAAAGAGTAGGTGCTCTGACAGACTGTCTCTGCTGTGCTTTTTCCTCAAGTCACCCCAGCCCAGGCACATGACATTAGAATAAAGAAGTCTTAGCTGGGCTCAGTGGCTCAGCCTGTAATCCCAGAACTTTGGGAGGCTGAGGCGAGTGGATTGCCAGAGCCCGCAGGTTCGAGACCTTGTCTCTGCAAAAAAAAAGAATAAAGAAGTCTCTGCAAGCTTCCAGCCTCCACATGTTCAAGTCTTCCCAATAAAGTCCCCAGAAATTGTGGAGCAGTAGTAACTCACTCCTGCCCTGTCCAAATTCCTGATCCCCAGAATCTGTCAGTGGAACATAATGGTTGTTTTTTGTTTTTGTTTTTTTGAGAAAGTAGGATTTACTGAGAGGACAGAAAAGCTCCCAGAGTGGGAGGGGACCCAAGGGGGTTGCCTCAAAATGGTTGTTTTATACCACAACCTGCTGGGGCGATTTGTGATATAGCAATAGACAGTCAGAACAGATGCCATCTTGCAATCCTAAGGGAAAAGCCGAGAGGATCACAGAAATGCTGACTGAGAACCCCAACACCTTTCAGCCACAGCACCATCCCTAACTCCAAACTTCTTCATATGTGAAATAATTACATCTCTTTATTGCTTAAGCCACAGTTACTCAAAAGCAACCCTAAATAATATATTAATACCTTGCCGGCCACAGACTCAGGTCAAAGTCCTTGTGCTTTTCCCATAGGCTCCATCACACAACTTGCTGGTCTCTCCATTTCTGGTCTTTGCCACCTTCCACAAACTGCCATCAGAGTGATTTTTCTGAAACACACTTCGATACCATCATTTCCTTGCTTAAAACCCTCATAGGTTCCCCTCATCACTTTGCAGTGGTTCCTAACTGCAGTAGGCAGCAGAATAGTATGAAAGAACTTCCTAAAAATTTGAGCCATTCCAGTTCCTGTGAATCAGGTGATTCTGATGGCAAATCTAGTTAAGAGCCAGGGAAACTTTCCTCTCTCCAGGCAGAATCAAATGTTGCTTCTTCTGTACTTCCACAGTACTTTGTTGACATTTCTATGATCACATGACAATTCTTTAAAAATTTCTATCACTGGCCAGGTGCACTGGCTCACACCTATAATTTCAGCACTTTGGGAGATAGAGGCAGAAGAATTGCCTGAGGCCAGGAGTCAGAGACCATCTTAGGCAACATAGTGAGATCTCATCGCTACAAAAAAATGTTAAAAATTAGCCGGCATGGTGGCACACACAGCTAATTGGGAGGCTGAGGCAGAACGATTACCTGAGCCCAGGAGGTTGAGGCTGTGTTGAGCTGTGATCATGCCAGTGCATTCCAGCCTCGGTAACAGAGTGAGACTCCAGCTTAAAAAAAAAGAAAGAAATTCATTCTATCACCCTCACCAGATAAGGAGACACCAGAGGAAAAGGACACCCAGCATCTAACATGTCTAGAAGACAAGAAGCACTCCTATAGGCATGTGCTACCACGCCTGGCTATTTTTTATTTGTTGTAGAGATGAGGTTTGCCAAATTGCCCGGGCTGGTCTCGAACCCGCAGGCTCAGGCAATCCATTTGCCTCCGTCTCCCAAAGTGTTAGGATTACAGGCTGAGTCACCAAGTTCGGCTAGCACTCCTATATTTTGATGAATGAATACAGAACAATAAACCCCTAAGGTTTTTGCCTCTGAAGACAGGTATGTTTCTTGTGAAACTTTGTTCTCTCTGCCAACTGATCAAACAGACCAAGGAAAATATAGACAACTGCATATTAGACAAAAATGTGGCATTTATCATTCACCAGGCTCTGGTTGGATCAGTTAACAGGGGCTAAAAACCCGAGGCCCAATTCTTCTCTCTAACAACCAAGAAGCTGGAGAAGCCATTCAAATCTTCCAGTGAGCCGGGCTCGGTGGCTCAGCCTGTAATCCTGTGCCTTTGGGAGGCTGAGGTGAGTGGACTGCCTGAGCCCGCGAGTTCGAGACCCGCCTGGGCAACTTGGCGAGACCTCATCTCTACAATAAATCAAAAAAATTAGCCGGGCGTGGTAGCGCGCGCCTGTAGTTCCAGCTACTCTGAAGGCTGAGGCGGAAGGATCACCGGAGCCCAGCAGGTCGAGGTTGCAGTGGCTGGGAGCGGCCAATGCACTCTAGTCTGGGTGACAGAGTGAGACTCTAACTCAAAAAAAAAAAAAAAAAAGATCATACTGGAATAAGGTGGAGTGGACCCTTAATGTGATTGATGTCCTTATAGAAGAGAAGAGGACAGAGACACACAAGGAGAACACCACATGATGGCAGAGGCAGAGATTAGAGTAATACAGCTGCAATCCAAGAAACTCTTAAGGATTAACGGCCACCACCAGAAGCTAGAAAGAGGCAAAGAAGGAATTTTTCCCAGAGTCTCAGAGGAGGCATGGCCCTGCTAACACCTTGAGGTCATGCTTCTAACCTCCAGAACTGTGAGAGAATAAATTTCTGTTAAGCCAAGCAGTCTGTGTTTCTTTGTTACAACCACCCCAGGAAACAAATAGGTCTGGGAATTTGGATTGGATGTTGGACATTGCAAATTTTATGTTTTGAGGTGCAGGATTTTGTTGTATTTCTTTAAGGAGCATTGGGCTTTGGTCTAGAATGTAGTTAAGTTACTTGGAAACAGTTTCATCCTTTCGAAACTTGCTTTTAAGTTTCATCAGGATGGATCAGAAGAAACTATTAGTCTAGTACTGAATTAACCCTGCTACTAAGGTAACACCCTTGATTGAACTCTTCTCAATGCTCAGGTCTTTCAAGTTTTCCCCACCCTAGCTAATGGGAATATGGACTATTCTCAGCCCATTGTGAGCTTCAGAAATTGTTTGACCTTTTACTTTTGGGGAGTCTTTTTCTGGCCTCAGGTAATTTCCTCTCAGGCATACACAGATCAGCATTCAGTCAAAGACTGAGAAGACCCATATGCACGTCTTGGCAACTCTTTATATAGCTCCTTCTACACCAGTATTCTGTCCAGCAAATTCTAGACACGTCTTCTCCCAGAATTCCAATTTCTATCTCAGCAAGTCTTCTGAGTTCTGTTTGGGTCTCCCTCTCAGCTCTGCAGGCTGGAAACTGCCTTTACTTCACAAACTGGGTCAATTATAGAATTTACTGATTATCTTTTTTTCTTGTAGATCACAGGCTTCTCCTACCTCTTATGCAATGCCTAGAGGCTTTGTTGCACATATTCTGTCTGGTTTTCCTTTTTTTTTCTAATGCTGAAAAATAAATGAATCCAATTCCTATTACATCACAATGGCTGGAAGGAAAGTATGTTAATTATTTTTTAAGTAAAAAAGAATATGGTATTTTGATTAGTTATTATTCTTTTCCTTCTTAGTATCTGGAGGACACATCCCACCTCCCTTCTCTACACGGATGTGTGATACATCATACATCTTTTTGGCACCAAAAGTTTTGCTGTATAGTCTCCAAGAAAGAGAAATCTGAAAATTGAACCAGAGCCTGGCAGATCAGATCCAAGGAACTCCAATCTTAATAAACATCTTGTGTTATTGATGACTGTTAAATGCAAACTGGTTACAGATCCACGGTCTGCTTTTCAAGTAATTTCATCAGCCAAGCAGAAAGACAGGCTCCCAAACTAGTCAACAAGTACACACTCACTTGGAATTCCAACCTTTGAAACAATCTTGGCTTTCTCAGCACCATGGTGGACCCTGGGGTAGGATGATGGGAGACAGGAAATATTCAGACGACAATTGGAAGCAGATTTCTCGTGTGAGGGGATGTGGTATGTGGTGTGATAATTGCACACCAGGAAACCCACATAAGTGTAAGTTAGACAAAAAGCAACACTCTCTCCTAAACATATGCTAAATTAAATAGACTTCATAAACATACCAAACTCTAAACCTGAGATTTTTGCGGCAATGTATAAATTACAAAACATTACCATATTTATTTATTTTCATCAAATCTGTTCCACCCACACTCTTATATTTCTCATCTGATGGCAATCCTGTTTCCCAGATGCTCAGGCCCAAAGCCTTGGCCTCGTCACGGGCTCCTCTTTCTGTCTTACATCCCTCCTATCCAATCCATCAGCGGATCGAGGAAGGCCTCACTATAAAATAGCACTAGATGCAACCATTCCCCAGTGCTCCCACTGATGTGAATGACTGTCATCTCTTGAATTCCGGCAGTGACCCCCTAACTCTGGAACCTGCTTCTAACCCAGGTCCCTGTGATAGTCTCAATCCAACAATGAGAATGACCCCAACAGAAATCACATTATGTCACTTCCTGCTCCAAACCCTGCAGTGGTTCCCTATTTCTCTCAGAGGAAAAGACAAAGGAAGACACTATAGGACCCCAATACCCTGACTTCACACTTGATTCTCTTTACTATGTTCTATCTTTTTAAAAAATCACCGGGTGTGGTGGCTCATGCCTGTAATCTCAGCACTTTGGGAGGTGGCGACGAGAGGATGACCGGAGTCCAGGGCTTTGAGACCAGCCTGGGCAACTTGGTGAGACCTTGTCTCTACAGTATATCAAAAAATTAGCTGGGCGTGGTGGCGCATGCTTGTAGTTCCTGCTACTTGGAAGGCTGAGGGGGAAGGATCACCTGAGCCTGGCAGATCAGGGCTGCGGTGGCCGTGAGCATGCCACTGCACTCCAGCCTAGGTGACAGAGTGAGACTCCGACTCAATAAATAAATAATAAAAAGTTCCATATTGCTTTCACTATCTCACATTACACTATGTAATTTGATTGTTTCAAGCTGCAATCTTTTCTAGTAAACCAGCAGTGATGTTTGGTATGATGTTAATACATATTCCCTCAACTAAGGCATGTGGTCAGAACAAGCTGAGCTACTGACTAACCTTAGCCTCTATGGTCATGCACAACTTTTCTTGTTGGTGTGTAGCAATGATCCTTTGAGGTCAGTGAGGGTGAGCTTCTGCCCTATACTCTTATTTAAAAAAGCAAAGCTGACATGCATACAGATATGTATAGACCACACATTAGCAAGTAGCCCCAAATAGCTCTTATAAACTGTGTATAAGCTCAAAAAAATTCCAGATGCCTGGATCTCTTTTGTGTTTCTTGAGACGTTCACTTGAAGTGAACTCAACAAAATTCCAGAGGCAAAATTCTATTGATCTTGTAGACAGCATCAAGCAACAGAATCTTCTTAACCAATAGGGCACAGGACCATTTCGAGGCTGAGTCTATGGTGTTTTCCCTAAGGAATAGGCTACAGGCTTCCCCGGGCTTGTTCATGCAAGGGGTGTAGCCCATCCTCATATTTTGTTTTGTTTTGTTTTTTGAGTCTAGGTTTCGCTCTGTCACCCAGGCTAGAGTGCAGTGGCATGATCCCAGCTCACTGCAGCCTCGACCTCCAGGGCTCAGGTAATCCTTTCACCTCAGCCTCATGAGTGGCTGGGTCTACGGGTGTGTGCCACCACACCTGGCTAATTTTTAAAATATTTTTTTAGCCACAAGATCTCACTATGTTTCCCAGGCTGGTTTCGAACTCCTAGGTTCAAGCAATCCACCTGCCTTGTACTACCAAAGTGCTGGGATTATCACACCCAGCCATATTTGGACTGCTTAAATTTTGCAAAGGAAAGGCCATTTCCAGCATGCATTATATAGTCAGCAGGTCCCCGTTTCATCAATAATAACGCAGTTCTAACATTCAGTTCTCTAATTACCATAACCTTGGTCTGATCAAGATACAATAACAAAGCTTATGGTAGCTCCATCTGACATGGGGCTATTTAGTAGCTGATTACCCCTTGGTGTGGATTCTTCACTAGGGTAAATATCTGCCCCTAGATATAAAACTTGATGTAACTATCACATACTAATGTCACACTATTGCAGAGAATAGATGAAAGTAGATTAGAGATCTTTTAGCACGTAGTAATGAGCAAACCAACGCCTACCTTGACAAAAACCATAGTGTCTCCTGTCTTGCCTTATAAGTGATTTCATCAGCCAAGTAGAATGACAGGCTTCCAAACTAGTCAACGAGTGTTTTAAAGATGATTCCCATCTTTAAAACAATCTAGGCTTTCTCAGCACCACGGTGGACCCTGGGGAGGGTCAGGGGAGACAGAAAGTATTCAGACCACAATTAGAAACAGATTTCTTGTGGTGTGGTGTGTGGTGTGGTGTGGTGTGTGGTGTCAAGCACCAAGACCAGAGTCATTTCTTAGAAGAATTTTCTTTTTCTTTTCCTTTTCAGTCACACTGTTCTTCAGTTTCTAGTATCATGTAACATGCATGTAGCAGACACCAAAAATCCAATTATAAAGAAAGAATTGAAGGGCAGGAATGTCACATAAAAATTTCATAAGTACGAATAACTATCCTCTCTCCACACGGGAAACTTCTTACGTCAGGGGGAAGAAGGGATGGGGGAGAAAAATAACCTTTCTACAAAATCAGAAAATGTCTAAGCTAGAACATATAGGGTAAGGGCAATTGGAATCCTATGTGTCAATCATTTTTCTTCTTTTTTAGTGCTTTTTTGGTGTTTTATGATTTGAATAATTCTGTTGTGAATGTAGAATAATTCACTTTTCTGTCTATAAAGCAATAATGTGTTTCTAGTAAAAATGCTAAAGACATTCTTTTCATGGTATGCCAATATTTTTCATCTTTATGTTTGCTCATCTGTCTAAGCAAATAGAAACATCAGATAAGTTAGACAAGTAGTTCAATAAAAAAAATATTCATTGTACTTGAGTCAACAATATTCTCCATAGAAAATTCTGCCAAATACTACCAATCTAAAAAAAAATTGCTCTAGCAAGCATGCCTCATCCAGGGAGAGTTGTAAAATAAAATAAAATAAAAAACTTTCTTGATTTTTTTATCGCATTTTGCCAAGCCATATTTCTAATGTTTATGTCCTTCAGATCATAAGCTCTCTGAAGTGAACTATTTTTTAAAGACCTTGAATTGTTTTATAAAAAAGCTATCAGATTTTTCCAAATTTTTAGTTATTGATGAATAAAAACAAAACCTACATTGATTCTGGCAGGGCCAAAATGAGATTAAGAAAATGCTGCTATTCTTGGAGAAGGTAAGATTTTGGCAGGGTCTGAGAGAATTGCTATTACTTGGCTCATGGGTGAGAGGTGTCGTCGTTTCTGGTGAGATCCTAGTTCAGGTTTCTCATGGGGACCTGAAGGAAGTGTCAGAGGTGAGAGTGAGGATGAGGGACGGAAGAGAGAGTGAATGGAGAGGGGTTATCAGTGAGGCCACTGAGGACTCAGCTTGGTTAAATTAAGATGGACGAGCCAAGAAGCAAGTGAACCCTCTGTTCAGGGCACAAGCAAAGCAGGAGTCCTAAAAGAGGAAAAAGCTTAAGCATTGCTGAAATTATCTATAATTCTGCAAATTAAGATTCTACAAAGAGGCTATTTTTATGTCAACACAAATGTAACATATTTTTTCTGGATGAGTGAGATTTTATTTTGAATTATACAAGGGGGACCCAAAAAAACCCGGAATTTATTTTTAAATTGTGTATTTATTCTTACATACTTAAACTTCAGTTACCTTCAAAGTTCTTTTCGTTTGATGCAATACACCTATCAAGACACTTTTTCCACTGCTCAAAACAATTTTTGAACTCGTCCATCTAGATGCCTTTTAGTGCTTCTGCCATTTTTGTTTCGCCTCTTCCACACTGGCAAAACGTTTCCCTTTGAGGATTTTTTTCATTTAGGGAAACAGAAAAAAAAATGTCGCTCTGGGTGAGATTGAGTGAATAGGGAGGATGGGGCTTGGGGGTCATGCTGTTTTGGGTCAAAAACTGCTGAACACTCGGCACAATGTGAGCAAGTGTGCTGGTAAGTCACGCATCATGAAATGGGCAACCGCCTTGCAAGAATCTCCGAAAAATTCACTGAAGCGGAACGCAGCCTCTCACCACACCAGTGGCTGGTACACTGAAGATGATGGGCTCCTAAAACACTTAGCTAGTGGGGGAAGCTTGTACTACAAGGGGCCCGCCCTCCAAAAGATAATTCTGGGTTTTGGGGGGCTCCCCCTAGTATGAGGTGAGAGGTGAGGGATTTGTTACAGTCATCCCCTTGTCTCCAGAGCTGATAAAGGTATTATCGGGGTTTCATGTGGGGCTCTAGAGAATTAAGCTTATAAAGGTAGTAGAAACAAACACACTGACGTGGCAGGAGAAAAAAAGCAGTGTCTTGCAAAGATTAACTGGGCAGTGGTGTACAAAGTAAAGGGAATTCAAGGAGAATTGCAGTATCCAAGTGTGAGGCAATCGGAACTGCCAAGAAGACCCCAGTGATATGTTGACAAGTATTATGTTTTTCATTAGAAAAAGGCAGTGTGGAAAGTAACATAATCTACTTTGCAATCTATTTTTGTATGGTGAAATTATCATGTTTATGGATGTTAAGTGTAATCAAATCTGTTTAATACTGTTTGTCAAATATTCTCCCCATAACAACATCAAATCTTATGAAACATGGAAATCCATCTATCTATGTTGAGAGAAAGAGAAGCTGATTAAATTACTGAAATTATGAATATCAGTGTATCTTTTTAACAGCTTTGAGCTGTAGTTCACATACCACCCAATCCACTCCTTTTCAACATTCAAGTTTTTAAAAGTTTTTATTATTATAGCTATGTTGAAGTATCATTGACAAGTAAAATGTGCGTGCGTTTAAGGTAGCCAACATGATGATGTGATATATGTATACGTTATGAAATGATGATCACAATCAAGCTAATTAGCACTCCCATCACCTCACTTTCTGTGCATGTGGGGGGGGGTGGTGAGAACACTTAGGACTGACTGTCTTAGCAAATGTCAGATATACAATGCATTATGAATTGCAGTCACTGTGCTGTACATTAGCTCCCCAGAACTTATGCGTCTTATAACTGAAAGTTTTCCCACTTTGACTGATATCTTCCCATTTCCTTGCTCCCCATCCCATCCCATCACCCCCCTTCAGTACCCTGCCCCCCCATCTTCAAATCTTTTAGATTCCACAAATAAGTGCAAGCAAGATTTATTTTTCTGTGTTTGGCTTATTTCACTTAGCATAATGTCCTCCAGGTTCATCCATGCTCTTGCAAATGGCAGATTTCCTTCTTTTTTATGGTTGAATAATATTCCATTGTATATCAATATACCTCATATTCTTCATCCATTCATCTATTGATGAACACTTAGGTTTTTCCTGTCTCTTGGCTATTGTAAATAGTGCTGCGATAAACATGGGAGTACAGATATCTCTTCAAGATATTGATTTCATTTCCTTTGGATATATATCCGGCAGTAGGATGGCTGGATTACGTAGTAGTTCTATTTTTAGTTTTTTGAGGAACTGCCCTGCTGTTTTCTATAATGGCTGTACCAATTTCCATTTTCACCAACAGTGTATAAGAGTTTTATTTTCTCCACATCCTCTCCAACACATGTTATGCTCTGTCTTTTTGATAGTAGCCACCCTATCAGGTATGTGATTTTGATTTGCATGTCCTTGATGCTTAGTGATGTTGAGTACCTTTTCATATACCTGTTGGCCATCTGCATATCTCGTTTTGAGAAATATCTATTCAGGCCCTCAGTCCATTTTTAAATCAGGTTATTTGTTTGTTTGTTTCAACTGAGTTGTTTGAGTCCCTTATATATTTTGGATATTAATTCCTTATTAATAAACAGTTTGCGCACATTCTCAGATTCTGTGGGTTGTCTTTTGATTGATTTTTAGTGGCACTCTTTTGGGGTAGAAGTGTAGGTAAAATATAAATCACGCATTTTTCCTCAACCAGAACCATTCTTTTTTCAAGACTAATGTACACAGATAGCTTCAGAATTATTCATACCTAAAATCTATTGGACTAGCTATCACACGTGAAGCATACAGTTTCAGACCTAGAAAGGATCTTAGATCACCTAGTTCAATCTACCCATTTTACAGATAAGAAAAACAAGGCCAGAAATGGGAAGTTACTCAACAAAGGACATAGAGCTAATCAGTAGCTGCTGCCACACAGAACTCAACTCTCAATACCGTGTTCTTTGTGCAACAACATTTCTCAGTAACACTTCAGAAGTTTCCATGTGTTCTTGTTTTCTACCACCACTGCAATTAACTACAACTTAATCTGGTAGGATATTGTGGTTGCTAATGTCCTGATGAACACTCATGGTAAATCTTTAAGCTGTTTTAGTGTTTGGGGTATAATACAGGAAATTGTGGCCAGATTTTACATCTTGAATAAACTTGGTTATATATTTTGTATAACCCATAAAGCTGGGAAATGTAGTCATCTGGTCACAAAATCTAAATGCATTGAATATAAGTTCATTACCCTGGCCCCAGGCCCATGGAAAAGAGCTGACTCCATGAGACCCATGTACTGAGGAAACTGGCAGCTCTAATAACCTCCAGGAAAATTCCACTTGGCAAGAGGTTTCCATCTTAAGGGGACACATGGCCTGAAGCCCACAGTGATCATTTAGCAGGAAAAAAATTAAAACCAGAATGCAGTTTCAAATATTGTAATACAGTTTTACAGACTGCTGGTGTCAACAAGCAAAGACTTTTTCCTGTCAGATCCCAAGGCTGATGGGATTGCCTACAGTGTCGCTATTGAGACAGTTGAAGCTGCGTCATAAGGCTGCTGCTGGGTCACAGGGGTCTGTGTTGGGTGGATCTGTGTTTTAATTTAAGGCTTTTAAAATGGAGGCACCCCTTCAATGATTAAGAGAGACACGATATGAAAATGGAGATTTTATTACTTATAGATCCTGGGGGGTACATGTCACTCCTGGAGGCCACATACAGAGGTCAGGGAACACATGGGGTCGGGGGAGAAATTGAGAGAGAGAGAGAGAGATTGAGAGAGAGACTGAGAGAGATTGAGAGCAAGAGAGAGAAATTGAGAGAGAGACAGAGAGAGAGATTGAGAGAGACAGAGATTGAGAGAGAGAGAGAGATTGAGACAGAGAGATTAATTGAGAGAGATTGAGAGAAAGAGAGATTGAGATATACATATATATACATAGAGACAGAGAGGGAGAGATTGAGAAAGAAAGATTGAGAGAGAAAGATTGTGAGAGAGATTGAGAGAGAGAGACTGAGAGAGATTGAGAGAAGGAGAGCTCAAGACAGAGGGGGGAAGAGAGAGAGGTTAATGCCTTTCCTGGGGTTCAGGGAATAATCCAAACTCCCCATGGGGAGTATCTATTTGGTGAGTTTAAAGCAGTCATGGGTTTCAAGAGGCCATGCTGTGACTGAGAGGTGATTATTTTGACATATCTTTATAGTCCGTGTAGGGCACGGGGCTCAGTGAGACCAGTCAAGTAGGTTGTATATTGCTGTCCCATAGGATGGTGGCCACCCGGAAGAAGTCATATAAGGCAGATATATGAGTGACGACACTAAGAAACTGCGAGGAGGTGTGGAACTGGAAATTGTGTCAAGGCTGATGAAGTTCTGTTTCTGACATGAGAAAGCCCAGCTTATACTTAAAGTGGATGCTGAGGCAACATAAAATTTTAGTAATTCATTCCAGCCTGTTTACCAGGGGTATGGGCAGGCATCGATCCTGTCTGGTCCCTAGGCAGATGAAACTACCTCCAGGATCTTGCTCAGTAGGGCTGGTACTGGGACAAGGGTCTGCTTCAGGGCCCACAGCTGGATTGAAAATGGCGGGCCTGCAAACAGTGAGCAAACAAGATGTGCTGACAGGCACGGGTCTTGCTGAGTCTCTGGGTGGGTCTCTGGTTAGGTAGGACTGACTTGTCCCAGACTATGACTGAGTGATGTTGAGATCAAGTCATAGGGCTGCCTAGGGTTCACAGCCAGCACCAAGGTCTGCAGGCCCCTTTCTAGTGGCACAGACTGGTGAGTCTCCCTCTGATCTCTGGGAGGAAAGGATTGTTCCCAGGCAGCAGCTGAGAGGGGCTTGAGTTAGCTTACAGGGCTGCTTCAAGATCAGGGTCAGACTGAGATTTGCAGGTCTTCCTCCAAGAGCATGGATGAGTGTGTCTTCTGGCTGGTCCCTGGGCAGGCAAGACTGCCCCCAGACTGAGGTCATGGTCAGCTGGGCTCGGTGGCTCAGCCTGTAATCCCAGTGCTTTGAAAGGCTGAGGTAAGTGGATTGCCTGAGCCCACGGGTTCGAGACCCACCTGGACAACTTGGCGAGACCTCATCTTTACAATAAGTCAAAAATTAGCCAGGCGTGGTAACGCGCACCTGTAGTTCCAGCTACTTGGAAGGCTGAGGCGGAAGGATCGCCGGAGCCCAGCAGGTCGAGGCTGCGGTGGCAGGGAGTGGCCACTGCACTCCAGTCTGGGCTACAGCGTGAGACTCCAACTCAAAAAAATATATATATCCATGGTCAAGTCGGGTGCAGTGGTTTACACCTATAATCCCAGCACTTTGGGAGGTCGAGGTAAAAGGATTGGCTGAGCCCACGGGCTAGAGACCAGCCTGGGCAATATGGCAAGATCTTGTCTCTACAATAAATTAAAAAATTAACCAGGTATGATGGCGCATGCCTGTAGTTCCAGCTACTTGAAAGACTGAGGGGGAAGGATCACCTGAGCCCAGCAGGTCGAGGCTGTGGTGGCCGGGAGCGGCCACTGCACTCCAGTCTGGGTGACAGAGTGAGACTCCAACTCAAAAAAAAAAAAAGTCATCTGGAAGCCGGGTGCAGTGGGAAACCGATGTGAGGGGATTGCCTGAGCCCATGGGTTTGAAAACAGCCTGGGCAATTTGATGAGACCTCATCTCTACAATAAATCAAAAAATTAGCTGGGTGT
>CAUYQG010046205.1:0-32795 GCA_963574415.1 Tarsius wallacei
GAGACAAATGCACAGTGCAGGAAACAGTTGCAGATGAAAGTGGTAAATAAAGTAATAGGTAGGCCCCATACAGACTAAAATAAGTGTCAGAATCTGTCTTAAAGTCTGTCACCAGATGCAGCTGCACAATTGAAGTATATCAACTACCTTGCCACTCACTGATAGGGGTTTGATATGAGTCTGGTCTGCAAGCAGTTGATTTATTATGGTCCCTGTGTAGTCAAACCTCACTGCTAATGTTAATCTGTATTTGCAGTCATGCCGCAGCACTGACATCACTGCCTCGGTTCCACCTGAGATCGTCAGGCATTAGATTCTTTTAAGGAGCGTGAAACCTAGATCCTTCTCATGCACAGTTCACAATAGGGATTTTCCTCCTATGAGAATCTAATGCTACTGCTGATCTGATAGGAGGTGGAGCTCAGATGGTAATATGAGCAATTGGAAGCAACTATAAATACAGATGATGCTTCGCTCACTCACTGACTCCTCACCTCCTGCTGTGCAGTCTGTTCCTAACAGGTCCATGGCCTGGGGTTGGGGACCCCTACTATAGGGGATAAATTGCAAGGATAATTCTAAATTGATAAATGTCCAATATCTAGTGGATTTTAGTATGCAATTTTATCACAAATCTGTAAAGTTAAGGATGATTGAGGTGCTGGTAAATATCTAAGAATTAGCTTAGGAGTCGGATGGGGAAGTACAATTCATAGTAGTTGCTGATTTTCATAGTATAAATGTTCCCAACGTGGTCAATTTCAAGCTACCAATATGACACTGAATGTAGAGCTGAGAAAAAAACAATACAACCAGGTCTCACGAAACAGTAAGAGCTGGGTCCTGCACACTACTGAATATATATATATATATATTTGCCACTCCATTTTGCATTAAACAAAAATACCATACAGTATGAGACAGGCAAAGATATCTTCTATAATTGATGCAAAGTATTATACAAATGCAAAGTTCTCACATTTAAAGGTAAAAGCATCTTATCATGTTAGCCAATCCACAGTTTAAAAATCTTTCAAAGGAGTGAAACAAAAAAGAATACTACTTTTTAACATTTTGAAGTTTATGAATGTCCTTTTCATATTCAGCAAACTGAAGATCTCTGGGCCAGTGAGAGAAAATGTAACACAAAGACAATTGGTTGAGCTTGTAGGAGAACAGGAACTCCCTGTCTATGTTTTTTACACCCATTTGCATAGTAGGTACTATCGAGATGACCATTTTCATTGAGACAACAATTTTTTTTGCATGAGCAGTCTTCTCTCAAAGCTTAATGTCATCAATTTCTTGAAATTTCCTTTGTCAAAAACTCACAAAATGACAGGCACAAGGAGGTTCTTGATTGGAAAGGAGTTGGAATTTATCGTGATTCTGCAGGAAACATAGCTGGAGGAGTAACTTGCTAAAGGTTATCAATAGAGTAATATGGACAAGTACTGAAAAAAATCTCTCCTAAAGTCTAATATTCTTTTCACCTCATTCAATATTTTGTTTGTCCCACTTTGCTACTGCAGTAGAATCATTCACATTGTTGAATACATTATTACTCAAACCACATTGAAACTTCGCTGTAGTCTTTTGTTTGTTCAATTTGTGACTGACTTGCACCCGCCAGTTGGTTCTGTGGAGTTGAGAGTCACCCTAATGCATTGTGATAAATACAGTATGTCTTTGCTTCACTTTCTGAAATATACTCAAAGAAAGTGCATGTCTGCTTTAGGCTCATTTACTTCACCTAATAAAAGTAGAAATAATAATAATTATCATTATTATTTAATTTTGAGTGTTTTAGTGTTATCTATTTTATAAATGTCTTCCAGTGATCTATATTTCCTTTAATCCTCAACACAGCACTGCACTTAGGTATTATTACACTGATTTTACAGATAGAAAATTGAGACGTAGTGAGGTTCAGCTCACTAAGCAAATATGAATTCAGTTTTATCTGGCTTCAAAGCACATCATTTCAAATCCTTAAGCAACTTAAAACCTTAATTATAGTATACAGCTTATAGCAATGATATAGCTTCAGAAAAGACAAATGGCTGCAGGAGACAATTTGTTTTCTACAATTTTGTTGGCAAATGTCTATTTATTTTTTTAAAAAAGCATGAGTAATTCCAACTTTTTGAGGGCAAACAGCAATTAACCAGGTGCCTTTAAATAAATTTATGGGAGCAAAATTTAGCTATCTTTAAACTAATGAACACAGGAGTGCTTGAGGGGGCCAAGGTAAATGTCTTCTCTGGGAGGATGTCTGTTTTCTGGGGCACATTTGCAACTGTGACTTGTTTATTTTACATCATCCAAGACACCATATAACATAGTCACAGAGTTCATTTTCATTTCTTGAGGTCTCTTACCTCAAGAAGTCTTTGATGCAATCAGTAGCTGCAGCACTAAAAAGTTTCTTAGTTGGTTTTATCCTTTTATATAAAAGTAATGATTGTAAATACATTGATATGACAATTTCTAGCATCTTCTCAGTTCCTTCACAGTGAGCAAGATGCACAAGTAGTTCTGGCTGCCCATTGCATACTAATTTTAGGACATAGTATAAAGGAGGAAGAAATGAAGATAAACTTTTTAAAGCTATCCTGAAGGCTACAGGAGAACATGCAATATTGTTTGTCTGAGGTCGGTCGCAAAGCATGGGAGGGAGAGTTTTCACAATGTACCTTTCTGTGCTATTCGAATTTGCATCCATCTAATAGGTATCCTATACACAAGCCATTACTTAGTAACACAGAATTAATCTTTAGGGAGTATAACTCACCCTTCCTGAAAGGCAGGATTAATCAAACTAAAAAATAAAATAAAATTTTGTGGGCACTGTCCTATAATCTCTCTTGTGATCAAATTATTTTGTGTATGAAACAAAGAGAAAATGATAGCAAAAAGTGTGATCTGTGTATATTTTTTAAACCCATGATAATTTGAATACAATTTCTGAATTAAACATTGCAGCTCTAAAACTCACAAAGTGCTTTGCATGGGCACATGGTAAATATTAACAAATTCTTCTGCGTGTTGGAGTAAATAAATGAACTCCTTAGTTTATGTACCCCTGATATTTTTTCCATTCTCATCTCATGTACCAATACATGTTCATTTTCCTAGTAAGATACTAAAAAGAGGCTCCAAGAATGTTGACTTGCATCACTGCATGCCACATAATAATAATAAAGCATCAGTTAGATCTACATTCATAGGCTCATCTTTATCTGATCTTTAAGGGATAGTAGAAAAAAATACTATTTCAGAGCACTGAATCAGTGTTAGGCACCACAATGAGTACTTTGCAAACATTACCTCTGTTAATTGTCATAATAACAGTAAGAGGTAAATGCAATCTACTTTTTATAGGAGAAGAAACCTAGGCTTAAAAATGCTCAATGTAAAAAAAAAATGCTCAATGGAACATGTTCCAGATCACATAATTAGTATGTCAAACAATTGAGCTCTGAGTTAGGTTTTATCGGCTTCCTAGTTAGAAACAAAGATGAGGAGTATTATTGTAATTACTATATATTAACTGTCTTCTTTGTGACATATCATTTCTAATCTTCCCAACAATACTTCAAAGTATATACTATTATTTTCATCTCACAAATGATTCAAAAGTGAGCCTAGGAGACATAATGTAACCTGCATAAGGCCACACAGCTAATACAGAGTACAGAAGATATATATGTCTAGATTTGTTTATCTCCTAAATGTCCCACATATCACCCTGTCTTCAATATAGCTATGTAGCAGAATTCCTGTAAAAACTCTGACCTCACGCCCCCAACATGACACATACCCACCCCCACACTCCTCTGCACAGTTAAGAGCATTGTGGCCATTATAAAAACATGGAAGTTTATAATCTGATATAATGGACTAAAATCCAATATCATCATCATACAAGCTGTTGGACCATTAAATATAAAAAAATCAATACATCTTCATCATAACATATTTCATTCAATTTAAAAGTTATCTTTATGTACCCAAGAATGAAGAAATGATATAAAATTTTAATTCTGTTTTGCATCATTTATTTACAGTCTTGTGATTTTAAAAAATCATGTAAATATTGATATAACAAATTTTATAGTAAATTTGAAAATGATATTCTGGATACAAAAATATGAAGAAAATTGAAAATATTAGATTTGTTCAATATTTTTCATTGAGAGTTAAATGACTAAATTTAAAAAAATAGCTCAGAAATAGCAAAGGCAGTTGCCAGCAAAATGCACTTTCTTAATTGAGATCAAAGGCTCTTGATTAGATAAAACGCAATTAAGGAATAAAAGTCTGTGCATAAGTCATTTCCTAAACATTAATATCCCATAAGACTTTTCTATTTCATTTTCAAATATAAAAAATTATGCCAATGTAGACAAGAGTCCCATTTCTTGATATTTTTGTTTAGTAGATCAGATAAGTTATCTGAGATGACAAAAGCAAAAATGAATTGATGTAAAAACTAATCATTGTAATATACTGATTGAATGGATATATAGTAATACCTCACCAAACTAGAAATTTCACTAATGTGATACAGAGTCAGGGACTCATAATTTTCAAAAATGACTTAAAAGTCAGCAAAACAGAGGCTATGATATGCAATAAAATTAATAAACTTCACTAATAGTAGAAGATCTATTGTCCATATTCAATAGCTCTTTAATTTTATTTCAACCACAATACTAACAAAAATGGGTTATCATGTTTCAAAACTCAATCTACATTAGAAGCAGTACATTAAAAATGAGAGGAGTTTTTTTTAAATTTGGAATACTAGCTGAAGTAAGTCATGACAGTTGTTAGAGAGTAGAATGTAAGAAAAATATAAATATATACCTCAAAGCTATACAGAACAAATAATCTTATTTATGAATCAATAGCACCTAGGAGCCCAAGTTATATCACAACCATTGGTATCAATAGTCAATACTGCAAAGCAATAAGAAATGGTTAATTTCCATTCAGACTTCTCATGTCATGAAGGCAGAGAAGAGTACAATTCATTTCAGAAATACTCATATATTAAATGATTAAAACAAAATATTTATGTTTAAAGCAATAAGCCTTCAGCTATCCAGAAAAGCACATGATTTAGAATAACTGAGTCTCCAAGTCTGTGAAATACTGACATTTACTGATGAATTCATACTTACATTAAACTAGTCTCTTCTAATGTCAGAGGAGTATGTTTTTCTTTGTTACGCTAAAAAAAAGCAATAACCACAAAGAAGTTGGATTAGGTGTTGTGTGTGAAATTTTACTTATTTAGTAATAGATGGCATCTTGCTTTAGTCCACACTATGGCATGCCCTTGTATCCAAACAATGGTTTGGCAGAGACTGGTAAAGGGTTTGCATTTGGAAAAACAAAGGGGAGACAATAGAATAACACTGTCATTTAGGTCCTACAAATTGCAATTGACTGCTGTAAGGTAGTTAGGATGTATTTAGGTCCCTCTGCCTTTCAAACTGTCTGGATGGGCACTATTCTCATGCAGGTTCTCTTGAACTCACTCTCCTGCTCTGGAAAATGAATCCACTAAGAACTGCTATTCCCTGGCTTTCACTGGCTGACTCTGGGCTCACACCTTGACCCTGTTGCTTTCCCACACAAACAATGTACCATGGTTAGTTTCCATTCATGAATTTAAGATTTACTGAGATTTGTAAACTAGAGGAACTGCTGTGCTTCAGAGGAGGTATGTCTTGTTCTGTATACTCAAATTAAACTTTTAATGTTCATAAGAGGAAAAAGATCAAAGTCCCTGAGAGAAGCAGTATGACTGTGACTGGCAGTCAACTTATAGATTGCTAATGGTCTTTAACAGAATTAGACAGATTGGTTTAATTAAGAACAAGGATAAAAATGCATATGTGGCTGAGTTATTTATGGAGCCATGAATTAAAATGATCTATTCTAAGAGAAGAATATCAGAAGATAGCAAGACTGAAAAAAGTAAAGTTAGGGACAGAAAAGAGAAGGGCATTTGTGGTTGTCATCTTATATTTATGTCACGAGGAGAGGAGTATAGAGGTAATGTTTCGCCAATTTCAAATAAAAGAATGGTTGACATATTGTATTTTTGTAACAGTTCCCTGAACATCAGGAATTGTTACTGGGTTTTATGTATCAAGTAATTTCAGCTAATCACTCTATTGACACTTCCTTGTTCAAGTGGTTGGCCTCCAGGAAAATTTCTGTCGCCCTTCTGCCTGAAGAACTAACCAATTCCTCTAGATACCTTTACCTAGACAACTGTAAAACAGGCTTTGAATCAGGCCTGTTTTGCTTTAGTTGTTGTTTTTAGCTATGGAATTATCAAGGAGTTGTAGAGTCTAATGATTGGATTGTGAGGATACTAACCTTAGAGTTAGTTAAGTATTAATTGATAGTTCTTGAAAGAAAGACAATTTCAGCTGAATTAAGTACAGTTTATCATGTACACTAGTTCTAAAAGCAAGTCCTGCTCTAAATACAGGAGGAGAAAAGTATCTCTTTGTGCTATAAAGCTCAGCAATTATTTTAGGAAAATGTTTGGGTTGAAGTTATTTAACTAAGAAAAAGTTAACTTAGAAATTGGGCAGGAGGGGTGGTGTTTAAACTCTTTAAAAAGAGACCAGATTGCCCCCAGTATTCTTGGCCACTCTTAAAGTAGCTCTTTGCTACTTTCGTCATCCACCTAAGGAATTCTTACATAAAACCTTATATATTCACCAAGGGACCTATACAAGGCCACACTTTTTCTAATTTGAGTTATGGTATGAACCTGAAAATAATATTCTCCTATTTTTTAAAAGTATAATTTAGAGAAATAGTTTTTAGGATGTTCTATACACCCCCTCAGAGGTTCCACTGAGCCCCATGAAGCCAGTAAACAAGGAAGGTGACTTATGGAACTGATGACTAAAACAAAAATAACGTAATCATTTGCATCTGACCCAGGTTTATGCTAACTATCACTTAAGTATGATATTATTTTGCTCTTTTAATTTTTATTTTGATATTGTGGAGTACAATTCAGGGTTAGGTATACAAATGTTCCTTGTGCAGGTACCCTTATTGACGAGGTGTGCCCCCTCTTCCCTAGGCGGATATCGACTACTATCAATTCCAGCTCCCTATCCCTCACCCCCCTCCCTGCAGTTTACCGCTTAAAGTATGATATTTACTATGTACTAATTTGTTAGTCACAAATCATCACTGGCAGTTAACAAAAATAATGTATTTAATGAACATTACTGGTGAAGCAGAAAGACTGGGAATAAACGATTTTGGAACCAGAAGCGTCTTATCCTTTATAGAACTAAGCTTTGTTACTCAGGCAAATTCACAAAACAGATTTTAAAAACCTAAGTTTAAAAATTGTGTAGTTGGCATAAACTGCTTTGTAGTTGGACTCGTTTATTCTTTGCAACCAACAACATTTCAAGTTATTTACAAATAGTTAAGGCCTGGATTCAAGTTACAGAGAGACAAGAAACGATGAAGATTGGCCTCTTTCTGTTAACCTTCTTTTAAAATTTGCAACTTGCAAGCAAACACTTGTCTAAAGTCATTATCAAAGTCCACCATAAGAGGTTTATGTGCTGTTTTAATCTCAGACTTTTAAAAATATTTCACTCATTTTTATTTTAATAAATAATAGTCTCCATTCCACAAAAAAAGGTGAGCTTTCCTTTTATAACGTTTTAAAACATTTTACTATAAGCTTCTATTCTGTAAAGTGAAACAAATGTAGTCAATCTGGGGTGGGGGGGTATGATTATTTTCTTTATCTAATTTCTGGGAAGTTTATGTTGTGCTGATTGATGGAGGGTGAGACGTACATACTCCTTGGATGGGTAATTAGATAAACAATGTCAAAGCCAATTACCCAAATCTTTTGTGTAGGCCAATGTCTTGTTTCTAAGAACTGACATTTTATTTTTTATGTCCTGTGGCAAACACTCTTCTTTGTTCTAGTTGCCGAAATTTAGAAGTGATGGGGAGGGGGCGTGAAACAATAACAGGAAATACTGGGGAGATATAAAGTTTAAAGAGCAGTTAACATTTCAAAATCAGTTCGCTGCTTCATTTTTAAGGGGGCACATTACAGAAAGGGAAATTAGTCTAAATGAGAGAGTATTTTGGGGAAGTCTTTAGGGGCAGGTGAGATAGCTAAACAGATGCATTAAAATAAAGTTTGTAGGGATAAACAAGGCCAGCTGATGATATCATTTAGTGAAACATTGAGTTTCTTATTATTTTATGATTCATCTGTCAAGTGAGTTCAGTTTTGATGTACATCTGAGTGCTTCAAGGCACATTTTTCCATTGTGATTTGAGCACAAGAAGCAAGAATGCATTTTCTTGAAAATATAGAAATAAGAAAACCTGACATCTATTATCCAAGTTTATGAATTTATGTCACAACTCATTAACATTCAAATTATGAATTAACTATTATAGAAGAACACCTTAATAAGCAAAGCAAGAACCACACAACATCTTAACTGTCCAGGTAGCCGTTTTGGTTTTAAGGGCTTTGGTAACAAATTAGTCAAGTCTGGCAACACTTTCAGACATTTTTTAGATTATGTGCAATCGTTGGAATCAGCTCATGTAATAACAATATCTCAAACAAACTTCATGGTAAACATAACATTACTTGGGTAAACAAAACATTAAAAAGGAATTTGAGTAAACTGAAAAAAGTATTTTAAGATTCAATTCACTAAATACTATTTTTTGCATTATTCTTTGGAATTATTGAAACATTGTTTTCTAAAATGTGTTTCAGACTTTCTATATTTAATACATTTTTCATCATTCTACATGTGCTTAAGTTTGAGAGCCACTAACCTTGAGAACTGTATGCATATAATAATCAAGTCATCTTTTTGTAGTGTTCTCAATGTGTGCATTTACATATGTGCATATTCCCATTCAGTTAGACTGAAAGAACTTGCCTCCAAAATACGTTTAATACTTTCAAAATTCCTTTCTTCCCACCTTTTCTCCTCTCTTTCTTTCTCTCTCACACTTCCTCCCTTGTTCTGTCCTTTGCTGATCTTCTTTCTTCATTTTTTTTTTCCTGTCTGCCATTGTTTTCCTCTTTATGCTTACAAATGTATTTGAGTTAGGATTCAACATCGTTAAAACGTGCCTTTCTCAGTCCTGCTACCTTTCTGAGCTTATTTCTCTGCTTTCCTTCTTTTTTTCAAAGTTTATTCTAACTGATTCTATTTCCATCCCTTATCCTCCGCAATTGGAAGTCAACTCTTGTCAATCTCTAAAGCTGCTCCTTCAAGGTCACTAAACACTTCTTAATTATACATCTAACAAAGGTTTCTTCATTCTCATCATCCTGAACTTCTTTGTTCAGGGTGATCAACAAAGATCACTGAGCAGCGAAGAATGAGCTAGTAACTTGGTTGTTTAAATGCATTACTAACCTGCTTTCTTCATTTGTTTTTTCTTTTCTCTTTTCACTTTTTGTTGCTGTTGTTGTTTTATTTTTTTGGTTTCTTTCTCCCAGAGGCCAAGAAATTGAAATAGTGAGCAGTGTTGCTTAACTAGGGATATACATAAGCAACAACCCCTAAAATTCGGATTCAGAAATTTTGGGGTGAAAAGAGGAATATTCATTTTCAACATATTCTCCAAATAATTCTGCCTTGTATCAAATATTAAGTTTAGCTACTGAAGAATTCACAGCTGTTTCCCTTTCTTCCTAAAATGTGCTATAAAAAATAATTATTTAACCTCTATCATTTATTTTAATATGATTTCTTATCTACATGCTTGCATCATTTCGGGGTCTTTTTTAGTCTAGTGATATATTATGTATTCTTCTTTCTCTGTCTTTAAACCTGCTGAAATTATGGCCCTGAAAAAGTATGGATATGCCTCATAAAGACTGGAGTTTAAAGTAGTAAATAGAGAGATTGTAAATATAACTCAGAAGTTTATTAGATCATATTACCATTGATTTTTTCAAACATAACTCACAATTTTTAAAGAATTACTGTGTGAACTAAAGCATGTTGTAATTTTTCCTTGATGGCTTAATTGGCAGGGAAAAATGAGGTATTTTATGTCGTTTCACTGTATAAATGTACCTCTTTCTTCTCTGCATGCCATATTTGAAAATGCTACAGAATTACTTTGTCCTACTTTAACTAATGTAACTAATCTAATTATTCAGACTAAGCCACAATGACTATTGAAATGTATCTCACCATAACATTTACTGGAGAAAATTAAAAATTTATATAATCACCCAAAGTAATATTTTTCTAGTAAAATATTTTTAAAAATTAATTCATAATATAGGTCAAGACTAGTTTAACCAATTTCAGAACAAATACCTCCAGATAAGTATTGTCATCTTATGAAAACTTGAAGAGTTAGAAAAGGGCCTTGAAGTCATTACAATTTACTTTATCTTATTTTTGCATTGTTTCCTTACAAAAGATGGGTTTAAGAAATAATTTTTATATTAGTCTACGTAGCTTATGTTTTCTAGCAGCAAAAAAGTTATTATCATTTTAACCCATTTGTAAGAAGATGATTTTTTTTATCATTTCTAATATTTTAGGAGATAGGTTAGTGTGGAGATGCAATAAGAACTGGTCCCAACTCCAGATTTCCATAAAGTCAGAGCATCGAGAAACATATAATTAAACAGATCATCACAAATATTTATTGAAATTCAGCTGAGACCAAGAAGGAATGACAGCTTTATTTGCAATTATTTAGGAAACTCAGGCCTCAAAATGTATACTATTTTTTAAAATTTTTATTATAAAGATGTGGGGTACATTTCAGGGTTAGACATGAAAAAGTGCTCAGCCTCACTCATCATCAGAGAAATGCAAATCAAAACCACATTGAGATACCACCTAACCCCAGTAAGAATGGCCATCATTAATAAAACAAACAACAACAGGTGTTGGCAAAGATGTGGAGAAAAAGGAACGCTTCTACACTGCTGGTGGGAATGCAGCCTAGTACATCCTCTTTGGAAGATAGTATGGCGATTTCTGAAAGAACAAGAAACTAGCCTTTCATATAACCCAGCAATTCCCCTATTGGGAATATACCCAGAGGAATTCAAATCATTCTACAAAAAAGATACCTGCACACAAATGTTTGTTGCAGCTCTTTTCACAATAGCAAAAACATGGAACCAATCGTGTTGCCCATCAAAGCTGGACTGGATCAAAACATACAGTATTGAAAAAAAACTTTTATTATTGATATCGTCTGGTTAGTTAGCTTAGTTTTGTGTGGGCAAGCAATCAGGAACATATGTGAGAAATATGTTTAAAAAAATCTTAGGTGCTTTTCAACATTTCTACCTTTAGAAAGCCAAAGTCATTACAAAGGTGACCAACTCATCTGGAACGACCTGGCACAGTCTCAATCTTAAAGCTGAAAAATTCACATTCTGGAATCCTTCTCAGGTTTAGACAAACACGGATAATTGGCATCTTACCTTCTTGTTTACTCTTAAAGCAGAGCTCAATCCTTCTCATTAACTTCTACATGGATTCATGCATTTATTCATTATTTTAATGCATCTTTACCAAGATGTAACCATATTTCAAGCACTGTGCTAGATGCTAAAGAGACAGTGGTAACTTCTGCCCTTAAGAAAGTTACAATCTAGTGAGGGAGATGAATGTTAAAGAAATGTGGAAATATTAACAAAGGTAAGTTCAAAGTTATATAGGGGAATTTAATTGTAAGAGGCAGGGCTCTGGAGATTCTAAAAAGGTCCTCTCTATGTGTATAAGTGAATAAAGGGACAGAGGCAATGACAGAAAACATGGCTGAAGAGGTGGTCAGAGGCCAGATAGTATACATCCTGTAAGTCATGGCAAAGAGTCTGGCATTTATTACAAGAGCAATGGAAAGTCAAATGTTCCTTTCATGAGAATATATGACCATTAAATTAATTAGTATCTACCATTCTACCTTAAAAAAAGTGCTGCATGAATAGTAAAAACAGACATTTCTAGGTTCCTGGTAATACCTGACTAAAGTAGACCCAATTGTTATTATTTTTTTGGACCAAGTTAGTTGTAATACACCTAGATCAGTTCAGAATCAGTGAAACTATCCAAAAGTGTGTCATATGACTTACTAAAACAATCACCCAGAAGAAATAATACCTTCGACTTCTAACAGAATCTTCAAATTTTGTAGTATTAGTCAATTTGTTTCAACTGGTTTCTGAGTTTGGAACCTCTGTGCTAAAGGCATGAAGTTCAGAATTAAGGCCACTGGTTATAACAATTTTATATTTACTAAGTAAGTAGGCTTTTCATCTGAGAGAAATGCATTGTTTACTACTCATCTTTCACACATTGTTCGCTGTATGGAGACAAATAGCTGCCTTTCCTTACTGACTGTTGTATAACTGCTAAGTCTCATAAAGGAAGTCTGGGTGTATCAATGATAGGATATTGTGGTTAAATGTCTCTGGGCTATCAAATTGGGACTCTGCCCTTTTCTTGTATTATAGAGGTCATGAAACTAAGTTGATTGATAAGTGATTAGAAGTTTTATGAATGTTCAAATGTCTATATTGTTTAGAAATCGGAATGTTTTACAGAGTTTTTAATTTTCAAACAGAGCCTACATGTTCTCACAATCTGCCAATATCTATAGTCATATAAATTCAGCAATTATGCCCACTGATCTCTCAGACCGGAGGAGTCTTTTTCTTGCCCTCACCATACTCTGGTTACTTTGAATATATAAATCTAGTTGGAGGAACAATTGGTGGCTGTCAATGCCATACTTATTGAATCATCAATTCATCTCAAAGAAATGTGATAATAAAGGACAAACCAAACTGTTTGTAGGGAGCACTTCAAGAAATATACAAAATATTTTGCATTTTTTGTGAATATCTAAAAAAATGAGTCATTAAGACTATCAACTTTTAATAATTTCCAGATGATTATTTTCAAAAAGAAAAGACATAATTTTCCATAAAAATGCATTCTCTAGGCTGCTTTCAATGTCAATTTAACTTTTTCCTCTGCTTAGGGTTTCCCTAATGGTGAAAAAAAAAGGAATAGGAGAGTATATACATTTTAGATATATAAATAACTACATGATTGCTATGGGTTTCTGTAGAGGAGAAAAGTTTCCTCTGTTATTTGACTAGCATGTATTGTTGCTTAGTTCCATTTATTTTCTAGCTTGAAAATTATTAGTACATCTGTTTAATTTCATCATGACTTCTCCAAAAAATAGTCTTTAAGTGGAAAACCAGGTTGCAAGATCTGGGATAAATAAATGTGTCCATACTTAGTCATAAAGGACACTTAACTATTTGAATTCTAGTGCCTTCATCTGTAACATGACACACAGAGTTGCTATGAAATTAAACATGTAAAGACATTTTGTATGACACCTGGCACAAAGCAGGCACTCAAAAGCATTATTAACTCAGAATAAATTTGAATATTATTCAGACTGGGTCTAGACATCTCAGATTGATGATTCCATTTATCTTTAATATAGCTTATTAAAACTTTCTTTTTTTCTGAATCACCAGAACAATGCAAATTAAAACCACAATGAGATAGAGATATCACCTCACACCAGTCAGAATGGCTACTATTAGAAAGTCAAAGAAAAGCAGATGTTGTTGCAGTTGTGGAGAAAAGGGAAGACTCATTTACTGTTGGTAGGATTATAAACTAGTTCAATCTCCATGGAAAATAATATGAGATTTCTCAAAAAACTAAAAATTGAATTACCATTTGATCTGACAAACACACTACTAATGATCTACCCTAAGAAAAATAAATCAATATATAAAAAAGATACTTGTTCTTTTATGTTCATTGAAGCACTGTTCACAATATCAAAACCATGGAACTAACCTAAGTACCCACCAAAGATAGATTGGATTAAGAAAATTTGATATATATATACATTATGGAATACTGTGCACCGATCAAAAATGAAACAATATCCTTTGCAGCAACATGGATGGAACTGGAGGTCATCATCTTACATGAACTTTCTCAGAAACAGAAAACCAAATGCTGCATGTTCTCACTTATACAGGGAAGCTAAATGGCCACAAAGATGGAAATAATAGACACTGAGGATAAGGGGGGATGGGGAAGAGGGCTTTGAGTTCATAAATTACCTATTGGGCACAATCTTCACTATCTGGAGAGTGGGCCACCTGAGACCCAATTCCCACGACTACACAATATGTCCATGTAATAAACATGAATGTGTACCATCGATTGTAAAATAAAAATGAATAAAAAACACTATCTTCTGAGTGCTTTTTGTACCTAGTTTTTGAGATTCCCAGGTACATGACAAGCCATATTGAAATGTATTATGCACATTATATCATTTAGCCATGAATACAATAAAGCAGTACTGTCATAAGCCAAGTTATCTAGATGTCCAGAAGACCTGACCTGGTGTTATAAATGGTAAATAATATGTAACATCAACAATCCAAGGCATAATATTATTGCATATTTTTCTACAATGAATTGCTTATAGTTACTACTAAGTTGTTACTCAGTTAATGTTTTATGGGTAAGTATTTATAAGCAAAGTCGCCCTAGATAGCTTATTCAATGTCAAGATATTGCCTCTAATGGACTATTTATTTCACATGGCTTCATCCTATTTATAAGTAAATATGCAATTTGTTGGATTTGTATAAACAAACTTATTTACTTTGAACCATTATTTTAAGTATCAAGATCATTTAACATTTCTTGTATATGGAAGAGAAAATGTCTTCACTTAAACGGTCACTATCTTAGAGAAGAAAGAATTAATATTTAGAAATTAAAGTTTATATCCATAATTTCCCCCTCCCTTTGGAACAAAAGTTCACCAAACTCTGGATCTCCCAAATTGGCTTGGCAGCATAACTTAAAATTCATCTAAATATTTTTGTAACTCATACACCTCCTGAAATATAAAGGAAAATAAGACTTTTGCTAATTTTTAATGTATACGCTACCAAAGGTGAGTATTTTTTTAAGCATTTGCTCTTGGGAAGTTCCATGGAGACATATGACTGATTTGGTTACAGAGCTAGTTTTCAATTATTAATTATTTTTAAAAGTTCCATATAATCATTTTATACTTTAGAGTAGAGAGACACTCACATCCATTTGTCAATTCCTGGAGTTGAAAAGAAAACACATAAAATATTTAACAGAAATAAGTAACTGGCAATGTGTTCTAGCTGAAAGATCAACTTCAGGCTTAAATATATACATTCATACTCAAAATATGCTCTTAGTTAAAACTATATATATATCTGTAACATCTAAGAGTGCAAGAAATGGCTTTCCATTGCTGTGGAATGATATTCAATCATAGAAGTGTGAATGTCTATTGATATATAACATGTTACACCAAAATTAAATGACCTAAGACAATATTATTTAGTACACCATCCTTCTGGTTTACATTTTGGGATGAACTCAGCTGCATGGATCTTCTGTTGTTTTCTGAGCTCTCATAAATTTGCAATAATCTGTGAGTATGCTAGGTAGCGCTGCAATGGAGACCGTTCAGCTGTTGGCTGAGGCAATGGGGGATGTTTTCCATGGCTGATTCTCATTAGCAGCTGAACAGAGTTTCTAGAGTGAGAAGTCGCAGTATAAGTCTGGAGTCAGAATGGAACACTATAATTTCTATCACATTCCTTTTGCCTTGGCATACTGAAGTTACTTTCTACAAAATCATGAGAGCTGATATTACACATCTCTTCCAAATTATGCATCCAGTGAAGACATGTGGAAATTTTAATATTGGCCAAGGAGAATATTTGCACTTCAAAAATCAGCAAATGCTACCAATCAGGACTTCTGAGAAGATATGGTTATTTATTATTTACCAGAACATTACTCTTTATTAGTCAAAGCAAGTTACAAGGTAACCTCAGATTGAAGTGGTGGAGAAGCTAGAAAGTCACATTTCAAGGGACATGGTTACAGGAAATATCTAATAGTGGCCTTTCCCTCAAAATAATCTACCACGCATGGCATTCAAGACGTGGTATGCTGTTGTACAAATCAGAAAAAAAATACCCAAATATAAAGTAAGTGTTGTCCTACACTACATATTATGCCTGATAGTCATGATGCCTTACATTTGAATAGAATTTTTTCAATTATTCAAGTGTTTTCATTTTAATGACTTTATATGTGAATGATAATAGCAACTATTACTCCTCTTTTACAGATAAGGAAATAGAGCTGTAGATTTTATGTGATGTTTGCAAACCATATGAAGCAAAAAAAAAGTACACATACACACACACTCACACACACACATATATATATTTGAGTCAGAGTCTCACTCTGTCACTCAGACTGGAGTGCAGTGGTACAATCAAGGCTCACCACAGCTTCGACCTCCTGGGCTCAAGTCATCCTACTCTCTCGGCTTCCTGAGTAGCTGGTACTATAGGCAGACACCACCACACCCTGCTACTATTTAAAAAAATTGGTAGCTATAAGGACTCACTATGTTGCCCAGGCTGGTCTCAAACTCAAGCAAACCTTCCATCTTGGCCTCCCAAAGTGTTTGGATTATAAGTGTGAGCCACAACACTCACAAATACATTTAAAACTTTTATTTAGGTATTGTAGTTTGCTATTTCTATGTCTCCACACTACCCATCTTGATTAAGTCAAATGCAAAGTGCTATAATAATATTGATTAAAAAGTGTTCGTGATAAATGTCTATTATCAATTCATAATACTGTGTTAATGAAATTATTCTACCAACTGACTATTAGAGCCATGATACTAGATTAAAAATTTACCTGAAAGTAGGTTCTAAAATTTCACAACGCTTTAAAGTCACAACTCGGAAAATGAATTAAATATGTATATATTAAACTCTAAATATTTAACTCATTGGAATGCAAATTAACTCACTAGGAGTAAATCTTTTGCTTTTTATTTAGTATTTTCTATAAGATAAATCTGTTTATGAGGCATTAAAGCTTCTGAATGAATGTTGCCTCAGGATCAACCTTTAATTGATAAACTCTCTCTATTTTGACTTGGTTTTAGAACCTGGGCCTGGGACTAGAACATAATTTGCAAAAGGACTATTTTCTTTTCGTAACTAGAATTAAACAGTAATCCCTTAAATGAGAAATTTGTAATTTAATAGCTTCAACAAGAACTGAATTTTGGCTTTAATTTTTCAAATATTTAAGCGTATTTTTCTTTTTATATTTGGATTTTTAAATGATGAAAGCTACCATTTCAGAGCTGTTGTACTTGTGTGTGTGTGTGTGTGTGTGTGTGTGTGTGTGTGTGTGCGCACGCACGCGCGCATGTGGGGTGTGTGTGTGCTTCATGGAACCATTCATTCTGTTGAGTAAATCAATGTTTGCTACATTCTTTGAGATAGGAATAATTAATAATGCCAAATTTACTTATCTATTTTTACATTCATCAGTTTTAAGTAAAATACAGGTCTCTTGAACAAGTGGCTATCAATTGATTGATACAATTCAATGAATTCTTTTTAGAACAACAATTTACTTTGTTTTTAAACTTAGTCTCTTAGACTCTTTTGTATTGATATATATAACCCGAGCTTCTATTAAAATCAGAATGTTGGAGGTGGCCAAAGGGAGTTCAAAACTTTGCCTGTACGATGGCCACTTATGTCTAATCTTGAATTGTATTTTATTTAAAATAAAATTTAAACAAAAAAATAAATTTAAATAGAATAAAACAAATTTCACAAAGTTAAGAACCTTGCTTTGTTCCTCAAGTTTCAAAATGCCTTTGCTTTTATCAGGTAGAGAAATAAGACTATTGTCCTTTATTACTCATCATAATGAAAGATTTCTGCTAAACACCAACACTAAGAAAAGAAAAAGTAAAATTCTTTTTTAGTAGAGGTACACCAAGGTAAATACCTTCTCTAGGAGTCAAGCTGCCAAGATTTCACAATATTTTGTTGAATATAACTATGACATTCACTAGGTCTGTAATTACAAATGGAAGTATGTGCACATAAACCTCCTTAAACACTGCAGAGAATCACAAATTTTAAAAAATTTTTGAAGGTTGGTATTATTTGTCAATCCAATTACTGTGCAGTATTGTTTATAGCAACGATTACACATTTTTGCTTTAGACTCTCCAATTGTGTCTTTATTAAATTGTAATTGATTCATCACAACACATTAATTCTTAGTCAAATTAGAATAATATTCAAATTAGAGTTATGGTTGATATACTTATGGCTGTGTCAGCACATTTAACAAAATGTATTTTAATATGTTTTTCTACTTGGCTTTAATTGAGCTTTTGGATGAAAAATTTGTGTCAATTTTTAGCCAGAAAAATAGTCTCTTCTTTTAATCAATTTTGTAGATATATGTTTATTGGAGATTTGAATACATAGATGCAGAAGACAAGCAATTATCTCTTTTACATGACCTCTCTCTGAGATGCAATGTAGTTTAATAGAAAATACACTGTATAAGAAATCTCAATACTTAGTTCTAGATTTGCCTCCCTATTTACCCAAAATATGAACTTGGACAAGTCGTTGTTGATCAATGTCCTAAAGTGTAAAAAACATGCCTCATACGTGTGTAAGAATAATATAAAATGAGGAATGGAAAGGAATTTAAAATAATTTTTATTGTGAAGTTTTTGACAGTACAAGAGTGCTGATAGTATATAAAAATAAGAAGGCTTTCCATAAATTCAGCTTTCAATATTACTGAAACTGTCCATGTATGCTTTCCATATCCAATCCCACTGACTCGGTTTTACTCCCAACTTCTTTTATGACTCCTTATTCAGCTTTGAGTTTTTTAAGTTCCACTACAATGTTTGAAGGTCTGTGGAGTTTTATAGTTCTATTAAGGTATCTTGCTTTGCATTCATTCTTTTTTCCAGAAAGAGTACATAGACATATATTAGTCCTTCTTATTCTGTTTTATCTAAGATCTCTTCTTTATTTTTTCATCTATTTCTTCTATGCTTCATTACAATAATTTATTCTACTCTATTTCCAGATCAATAGTTCAGTCACTGGTTGTGTCTAATGTAAAGCTGGTTCACAATGTATTTAGTTTTAGACTTTGACAACTGAGTAAGTTTTAATTAAATCTTTTGTATTATTTTCTTATTTTTGAGTTATAAGATTTTAGTGAATATCTTGTATACACATTTTTCTTGAAGTCAGTGACTTGTCTTATTTTCCTAACAGTGTAGAGCAGAAGTTTTTTTATTTTTAATGAACTTTGGTTTATAAGTTTTTTCTTTCATGAATTATTCTTTTGGTATTGTGCTTAAAAATTCACTATTAAACCCAAGGACCTCTAGATTTATCTTACATTATTTTTTAACAATTATGTTCATGTCTATTTTTTCCCAGCACCATTGTTGCAAAATTTATTCTTCTCCACGGAATTGCCTTTGTTTTTTGTCAAGGATTAGTTGACTATATTTATGGTGGATGATTTTAAAGCTTTCTTTTTGTTCTATTACACTAAATGTCTATGTTTTTGCCACACCACATTGCCTCCATTACTATAGATTTATATTAAGCTTTGAAGATGGGTAGTTCCACTTTTCAAACCTTATTTTTTTCATTATTCAGTTGTCTGTTTCTTAGTTTTTTTCATTTTGAGATAAACTTTAGAATCATTTTGTCAATGTACACAAAATAACTGGTCGGGACATTGTATAGATTTGCATTAAATCTGCAGATCAAATTGAAAAGAGCTTACAATTTAAAAATATTTAGTGGCCAGGTACAGTGGCTCAGCCTGTAATTCTAGTACTCTGGGAGGCCGAGGAGACTGAATTGCCTGAGTCCATGCGTTCGAGCCCAGCCCGGGCAATGTGGTGAGACCTCATCTCTACAATAAAATTAAAAAAATAACAGGTGCATGGTAGCGTGCACCTGTAGTTCTGGCTACTTGGGGAGCTGAGGTGGAAGGATTGCTGGAGTCCAGCAGGTCGACACTGGGGTGGCTGTGAGTGTGCCACGACATTCCACCCTGGGCAACGAAGTGAGATTCCAACTAAAAAAAAAAATGTAGTTATCCTATCCATGAAGATGGAATATCTCTCAATTTTCTTCGAGTTATGATTTTTTTGTTCATAGAAAAGAATCTAACTTTTCTCATATAAATCTTGTACACATTATGTTATAATTGTATCTAAGTAAATGTATTTGTAATTTCAAATTACACTTTTTCACTGCTGATATATAAAAAAGCAAATGATTTTTGTATATTAACTTTATATCTTGCAACTTTGCTGTAATTAATTTGGAGTTTTTTACTCTTCAGATCATTTGAGATATTTAATATGCATATTCATGCCATCTGTGAACAAGTACAGTTTTGTTTCTTCTTTCCCATTTTGTATACATTTTTTCTTGACTCATTTCATTAGCTCACAGTTGCCGTACAATGCCAAATTTCCTGAGTTTTTTTTTTTTTAAATCAAGAATGGGTGTTGGGTTCTGCCAGATGCCTTTTCTGCAGCTATTGTTATGATCATATGAATTTTCTTCTTTAGTTTGTTAATGCAGTGGATAACAATAATTGATTTTTGAATGCTAAAATACAATTGTATACTTGGGGGGAAAACCCGTTGGTCATGTTGTAGAATTACACATTGTTGGATTCTATTTGCCAATATTTTTGAGAATTTTTTTGCATTTATGTTGATAAAATATTGATCTGTAACTTTTCTTTCGTATATTCTTATCTGGTTTTGGTATGAGTGTAATTACCAGACTCATAAAATAAGTTAGCCTGTGTTCCTTTTGCTTCTCTTTTATTTAAGAAATTGGAGAGCACTGTTATAATTTCTTCCTTAAATGTTTGGCAGAATCAACCTGTGAAATTATCTGGGCCTGGTGATCTTTTGGAAGGTTGTTAGTTGTTGATTCAATTTCTTTTATAGATAAAAGCTTATTCGGATTATGTTTTTCTCCCTGTGTGAATTTTCTTAGATGTATCTTTTAAGGAATTGGCAGATTTCATCTATGTTACAAACTTGTGGGCTTAGAGTTGTTCATAATATCTTTATTATCCTTTCAATGTTTATGCAATCAATTGTGATGTCTCTTATTTAATCTCTGATATAAGTAATTCATGTTCTGTCTCTTTTTTACTTGTTTAGTCCAGTTATAGGTTGACACATTTTAATTTTATTAAACAGATTGTTTATTTATTTTAGTGCTGTGGGGTACAAGTGAGAATGCTCCATTAATAGGCTGAATGTAGGTGAAGTTTGGGCTTTTAGGTGGCCCTCACTCCCCCTGGTAGTAAACTAGGTACTATGTGTTGTTATGTGCCCCCCTCATGACCTTCCCTCCATTCCTCTTCTAGCAGTGCCCAGAGACTGCCGATCCCATCTTTGTGCTAATTTGACTAGTGATCAGGGCCTTCTTATGAGGGAGAACATGCAGTATTCAGTTTTTTGTTTTTGTGACAGTTCAATTAGTATACTGGTCTCCAACTTTATCCACGTCGCTGTAAAGGCCATGATTTTGTTCTTCTTTATGGCTCTATAATTCTCCATTGTGTATATGTACCACATTTTCTTTATCCAGTCCACTTTTAATTTGTAGCAGGTTTGGTTCCATGTTTTTTCTATTATGAATACAACAGCGATAAACAGGTATGTGCAGGTGTCTTTTTTGTACAGTGATTTATGTTCCTCTGTGTACTGCCAAAAGAGGGATTGCTGGATCATATGAAAGATCAATTTTAAATTATTTTAAGAATCATCATGCTACTTTCCATAGAGATTGATCTAACTTACATTTCCACCCTCAAGGTAGAAGCATCTCCTTTTCTCTACAGCTGTGCCAGCACGATTGTTTTTGACATATTAATGATAGCCATCCTTACTGGATTTAGGAGATAACTTATCATAGTTTTCATTTGCATTTCTCTGAGGCTGAGCATTTTTTCACATATCTGTTGACTGCTTGTATGTCATCTTTTGAAAAGATTCTATTCGTGTCTTTTTCTACTTTTTAATGGGATTGTTTGCTTTTCTCCTTTCACTTTGAATTTCTTGTAGATATTGTATGTTAGGTCTTTTTCAGATGCATAATTTGCAAATATTTTTTTCCGTTTCTTGGGTTGTCACTTTACTCTCTTGAGGGTATTTTTTTGCTTTGCATAATCTTTTCTGTTGTATGACATTCCACCTGTCTATGTTAGCTTTTGTAGCATTCACTTTTGGGGAGTTGACCATGAGTTTGTTATCTACTCTAATGTCCAGAGGGTATTTCCAATGTTTTCTTCTAGGATTCTTATAATCTGAGGTGTAATGCTTAGGTCTTTGATCCATTTTGAGTTGATTTCTGTACATGGTGACAGGTAGGAATCCTGTTTCATTTTTCTGCATGTAGTTAGCCAATTTTCCCAGCACCATTTGCTGAATATGATCTCCTGATTGGTGGCATTGTCAAATATCAGCTGGTTGCAAGACCGTGTTTTTACTTCCTGAATCTCTGTTCTATTTCATTCATCTATGTGTCCTGTACCAATACCATGCTGTCTTGGTTACTGCAGCTTTGCAATAAAGTTGAATGTCTGAAAGTGTGATACCTCCCATTTTGTTCCTTTTTCTGAGGACTGCTTTGGCTATCTGTGCTCTTTTTTTGTTTCTATATGAATTTCTGTACTGTGACTTCCAGGTTCATGAAAAAAAAAAAAAAGATGTTGATAATTTAATGCATTGCATGAATCTGTAGGTTGCCTTGGGTAGGATGGACATCTTGACAATATTGATTCTTCCAATCCATGAACATGGGATCTTTTCCATTTGTTTGTGTCATCCTTAATTCATTGAGCAGTGTTTTGTAGTTTGCATTGTAAAGGTCTTTCCTGTCTTTGGTATTGTGGACGCTAAAGTATTTCTGGTTTTCTTTGTGTGTGTGTGTGTGTGTGTGTGTGTGTGTGTGTGTGTGTGTGTGTCTATTGTAAATAGGATTGGATTTTTTATTTGATTCTCATCCTTCTTGTTGCTGGTATATAGTAATGCAACTGTCTTTTGCACATTGGTTTTGTAACCCAAGACTATACTAAAGCCATTTATCAGTGGGAGGAGGCTTTTGACAGACTCCCCAGGATTTTCTAGGTATAGAATCATATCATCTGCAAAGAAGGATAGCTTATCTTACTCTTTTTCCTTTTTGGACACTCCTGATTGCCTTCTCTTGATTGATTACTTTAGCTATGACTTCCAACACTACGGTGAAAAGGAGAGGTAAGAGTGAGCATTCTTGTCTTTTTCCAGTTCTTAGGGGAAATGCTTCCATATTCTTCCTGTTGAGCAAAATGTTGACCAAAGGTTTATCATAGATAACTTTTATTGTTTTGAGGAACGTTCCTTCTGTGCCCAAGTGTTCGAGGGTTTTTGTCAAGAAGGGATGCTGGATTTTGTCATATGCTTTTTCTATGCCTGAGATAACCATGTGATTCTTATGTAATTTAAATCTTCAGTTTTATATCTGTTAATGTGCTGAATTATGTTTACGGTTTTTTGAGTGATGAACCAGCCCAGCATATCAGGAATGAAGCACACCTAGTCATTGTGAATGATGCTTGTGATGTGTTGTTGGATTCAATTTGCTGGAATCTTGTTGAGATTATTTGTGTCTATGTTCATTATGGAGATTGACCTGTAATTCTTTTTCCTTGTTGAGTTTTTTCCGGGTTTGTATATCAGTATAATGTTAGCTTCATAAAATGAGTTATGGAGAATTCCACAATTCATAATTTCCTGGAATATTTCAATAAGATTTGTGTCAGCTTCTCTTTGTATATCTTGTAGGATTTAACTAGAAAGTCATCTAGTCCAGGGCAGTTTTTTGACTGGGAGGTTTCGGATGACTAAGTTGGTTTCCTGGATTGATGTTGGTCTGTTTACAGTTTCAATTTCTTCTTCTTTCAATATTGGGTGGTTGTGTGATGCTAGAAAATTCTCCATTTGCTTTAGAATTTCTAGTGTATTTGCCTACAGTGGTTCATAATAATCTCTGACAATCTCTTTAATGTCTTCAGGGTCAGTCGTGACAGCGCCTTTTTCATTTCTAATTGTGTTTACTTGGACTTTGTCTCTCTCTCTCTCTCTCTCATCTTTTTGTGTTCTTTCATTTTTCTTTTTGAGTCAATCTGACTAGGGGTCCATCAATCTTAGTAATCCTTTCAAAGAACCAACTTTTTACATTGTTGATCTTTTCTATAATATTTGTCTTCTATATACTGCAATTGTGACTTTATCTTAGTGATCTGGATTTTTCTAATGAAATTAGTGTGTAGATGATCTTGTCTTTCCAGATGCCTTAGGTGTGACATTAATGTGTTTACTAGTGGTTTTTCTGTTTGCTTGATGTGAACATGCAATGCAAAGAATGTTTCCCTTAATACTGTATTAATGGCATCTTAGAGATTCAGATAATATTGGTCTTTTTCATCTGTTTCCAGGAATCTTTTCATTTCTATCTTGATTTTTTTTAAATTTTAAAGGTGTGGGGTACAATTTGGATTTAGGTATACAAGTGGTCATCATACAGGTAATGTTTGGGCCTCCCTTTGGTCCCACATACCCTGGCTTGAGATCAGGTATTCTTATTGATGTTGTGTGCCCCTGTCTCCACTGGCAGTGATCTGCTACTGCCCATCCTTTTCTCTTTGTATTATGGTACACGTTTAGTGTCAGCTTATGAGAGAGAACATGTGGTATACATTTCTTTGTTGCTGTGCTAGATCACTGAGTACTATAGACTCTAAATCCATCCAAATTGGTGTGAAGTCCACAATTTTGTTCTTCTTTATAGCTGTATAATATTTCATCATGTATATGTATATGTACCACATTTTTTTATCCAGTCCAGTTTTGATGGACAGTACGGTTGGTTCCATGTTTTTGCTATTGTGAATAGTGTTGCAATAAAAATGTGTGTGCAGGTATGTTTTATGAAGAATGATTTAAATTCATTTGTGTATATTCCCAGAAGAGGGATTGCTGGGCCTTATGGAAGGTCTATATCTAGTGCTTTTAGAAATCACCACACTGTTTTCCATAGAGGTTGAGCTAGTTTGCATTCTTACCAAGAGTGTAGAAGAATTCCCTTTTCTCCACATCCTCACCAGCATCTATTGTTTTTTGTTTTATTAATGATTGCCATTCTTACTGTGGTAAGTCAGTGTGGTTTTGATCTGCACGTCTCTATTGATTAGTGAGAATGAGCATTTTTTAATGTATCTGTTGGCTGCTTGTATGTCTTCTTTTGAGAAGTGTCTGTTCATGTCTTTTGCCCACTTTTGAATGGGACTGTTTGTTTTTTTCTTTTCAGCACATTTGAGTTCTTTACAGATCCTGAATGTTAGGCTTTTGTCAGATATGCAGTTATCAAATATTTTTTCCCATTCTGTGAGCTATCTCCCTGCTCTTTTCATGGCTTCTTTTGTTTTGAAAAAGCTTTTCAGTGTAATGCGATCCCACTAGTCTATCTTATCTCTTATGGCAAGTGCATTTAAGGTTTTGATCAGGAATTGGTTGCCAGTTCTGATTTCCATAAGGGTGTCGCCTGTATTTTCTAAGATTCTTAATGTTTGAGGTTTTACATTTAGGTTTTGATCCATTTGGAGTTGATTTTTGTGTATGGTGATAGGTAGGGATCCTGTTTCATTCTTCTGCATGTTGTCAGCCAGTTTTCCCAGCTTTATTTACTGAATAGGATCTCTCTCCCCAGTGGTTGTTGTTGGAAGCTTGTTGAAGATAAGTGGGTTGGGATATTGAAGTTTTGCTTCTGGAATCTCTATCTTGTTCCATTTTTCTATATGCCTATTCTTGTACCAATACCAGGTTGTTTTTATTATTGTAGCTTTATAATAAAGTTTAAAGTATGGAAGTGTGGTACCTCCCACTTTGTTTCTTGCTCAAATCTTGTTAAGTTTTATAAGGATTCTTTTGGCTATTTATGGTCATTTATGTCTCCATATGAATTTCTGTATTGTTGTTTCCAGGTAGGAGAAGAATAATTTTGGTAATTTATGGGTATGGAGTTGAATCTGTAGGTTCCCTTTGGTAGGATGGACATCTTAACAATGTGGATTCTTCCAATTCCATGAGCATGGAATATTTTTTCCATTTGTGTGAGTCATCTTTGACTTCTTTGAGCAGTGTTTTGTAGTTTTCATTGTAAAAACCTTTCACTTCTCTGGTTAGGAAGATGCCAAGGTATCACATATATTTTGTGGCTATTGTGAATGTTTTTATTTGGATTTCTGCCTGTTTGTTGTTGGTCTATAATAATGTGACTGTCTTTTGAAAGTTTATTTTGTACCCTTAGACTTTGCCAAAGTCCTTTATCAGTGCAAGGAGGTTTTTGAGATTATCTTGAGTTTTTGAGATATAGGAGCATATCAACAGCCAACAGCATTAACTTGACTTCTGCTTTTCCTATTTGGATACCCCTGATTTTCTTCTGTCAGGTTTCTCTAGCTAGGACTTCCAACACTATGTTGAACAAGAGGGGTGAGAGTGAGCAGCTTTTTCTTGTTCCATTTTCAGAGGAAATGCTTCCAATTTCTGTCCATTTAGTAATATGTTGGCTGTGGGTTTATCATAGATGGTTCTAACTATTTTGAAGTATGTTCTTTCTATGCCTAGGTTTTCAGGGTTTTTTAATCAAGAAGAGATACTGGATTCTGTCAAAAGCTTTTCCTGCATCTAATTATATCATCATGTATTACTTGTTTTTACATCTGTTGATATATTTAATTACACTTACAGTCTTGTGAATGTTGAAATAGTCCTTCATTCTGGGGACAAAGCCTACTTGGACATGGTGGATAATTTTTGAGATGTGCTTTTGGATACGATTTGCTCAAATCTTGTTGAATATTTTTGCAATTATATTCATCAGGGATATTGGCCAGTGGTTATACTTCTTAGTTGGATTTTTACCTGCTTTGGGTATCAGTGTGATTTGGGCTTCATAAAATGATTTGAGGAGCATTCTGCCTTTCTCAATTGCCTGAAATACTTTCAACTGAATGAGTATCCACTCCTCCTTGTATGCTTTGTAGAATTTTGCTGGAAATCTTTCTGGTCCAGTGCTTTTATTGTAGGGAGATTTCTTATGACAGAGTCAATTTCCTGGGCTGCTACTGGTCTATTTAGGATTTCAATTTTTTCTTGTTTCAGCCTTGGGAAGATGTGTGATGTCAGAAAGTCCTACATTTCATTTAGGTTATTGAGTTTGTATACATACAGGTGTGCATAACAATCTCTGATAATCATTTGCGTATCTTTGGGGTCAGTTGTGACTTGATCTTTGGTGTTTCTGATTGGGTTTATTTGGGCATTTTCTCTCTTTTTCTTGGTCATTCTGACTTGGGGTTCATCAATTTTGTTTATCCTTTCAAGGAGCCAGCTTTATGTTTCATTGATTTTTTTTATAGTATTTTTGTCTTCTATGTCCCATATTTGGGCTTTTCCTTTGGTAATCTGGATTCTTCTGCAGAAGCTAGAGATTTGATGGTCTTGCCTTTTCAACTCTCTTAGGTGATGTTTTAGGCTGCCAACTTGTTCTTTTTCTATTTTCTTGATGTGTGTTCACAGAGATGTAAATTTACCTCTTGCTACTGATTTTATGGTGTCATAGAAGTTTTGATAAGATGTTTCTTCATTGTCTTTTTTTTTTTTTAGTTGGAGTTTCACTCTGTCACCCAGACTGGAGTGCGGTGGCATGCTCCTGGCCACTGCAGCCTCGACCTGCTGGGCTCCGGCCATCCTTCCACCTCAGGCTTTCAAGTAGCTGGAACTACAGGCATGCACCACCATGCCCGGCTAATTTTTTGATTTATTGTAGAGATGAGGTCTCACCAAGTTGCCCAGGTGGGTCTCGAACCTGCGGGCTCAGGCAATCCACTCACCCAAGCCTCCCAAAGCACAGGATTACAAGCTGAGCCACTGAGCCCGGCTATGATTCTTCATTTTCATTCATTTCTAGGAAATTCCAATTTCAGCCTTGACTTTTGTGTTGACCCAAGAGTTGCTCAGCATCATGCTGTTTAGTGTTCATGTCTTTGTGGGCTTTGAGGCAATTTTGTTGGTGGTGATATTTATTTCTATTTCCCTGTGGTCTGAGAAGGTGCATGGTATTATGTCAATCTCGTGAAATTTGTTTATGCTTGATTTATGGCCAAGACTGTCATCAATCTTGGAGTACATTCTATGTGGTGTTGAGTAGAATGTATATTCTGTGTTTGTTGGGTGGGATGTTCTCTAGGTATCTACTAAGTCTATTGGTCAAGTGTCAAGTTGAGGTTCTGGATCTCTTTGTTGATTATTTTGCCTTGATGATCTACCCAGGGTCATTAGTGGTGTATTTAAGTATCCAGCTATAATATTGCTAGAGTCAATTTCTTTTTCTTAGTTTACATAGCAGTTACTTTATAAAAGCTGGTTCTCCTGTGTTGGGTGAATATATGTTTAGGATGGATATTTTTTGTAGATGGATTGAAACTTTTATCATTATGTAGTATCCTTCCTTATCTTTAATTTTTAATTGATAAATGTTGTTTTCTCTGATAAGATCACAACTCCTGCCTTCTTCTGTGATCCATTTGCCTGGAAATTCATTTTCTATCTTCTAAATTTGAGACCGTGGGCATCCTTTGTGGTGAGATGAGTTTCCTGGAGACAGCAAATTACTGGGTTATATGTTTTTATCCAGTTTGCCATTCTCTGTCTTTTCCGTGGTGCATTTAGTCCATTCACATTCAGGTTGATTATTGAAATGTGGTAGTCTGTCCCTGTCATAATGCTCTTATAAAGCTATTTTGTTTTTGTTTTTCTTTTGTGTTCACATATTTGTGTGTTTTCATTTTTATGAGTATGCTGTTTGTTCTGCTGCTTCCATATTTGTTTGTGATCTTTGGAAGCATATGGTCTTTCTTGTGTTTCTTTAATCTTTTGTGCGCAGTTCCTTTTTAAGCATCTCCTGTAAAGCTGGCCTCAAAGCAGCATATTATCTTAGGGCATAGGTGTCTGGGAAGGATTTTACTTATCCGTTGCTGATGAAACTCAGCTTGGCTGAATTGAAAGTTCTTGGTTGAAATTGTTTATTTCTGAGAACATTAAATACTGGGGTCCAATTCCTTCTGGCCTGTAGTGTTTCTGCAGATAAGTCTGCAGCAATTCTGATTGGTCTCCCCTGGTAGGTAGTCTTACCTGTTTACCTCACTGGATTTATTTATTTTTTCTTTTATTCCTACATTGTGTAGGTGAATTACTATGTGTCTAGGGGTTGGTCTTCTCGTAAGATGCATTGCAGGTGTTCTCTGGGTCTCTTATGCTTATGTAGTCATCTCTCTGGTCAGATGAGGGAAGCTTTCTTTAATGAACTCGTGGAATGTTTGTCCCAGGATATTTTCTGTTTCTCTTTCTATTTCAGGTAGTCCCATCAGATGTAGGTTTGGTTTCTTGATAAAATTGCACATGCCTTGGAGAGTTTTTTTTTCCTTCTTATGTTTTTCCTGTATTTTTAATAGATTGTGTTAATTTCATATTTTGATCTTCCAATTTTGAGATTATTTCTTCTCCTTGATCAACTCTGGTTCCCATGCTTGTCATTTTGTCATTTATTTCTTGAATGGAGTTATTTATTTCTGTATTTTCTAAGTATACTATCTTGAGTTTGTCTAGCTCTGTTGTAGTTTCATTTAGTTTTAGTCCTTGCATTTCTTTTCTTTTTCTTTTCTTTTTTTTTTTTTTTGTTATTCTATACAACAATTATCTGATCTTCGTAAGTACCTTCTTGGTACTGTCATTCTTGGAGATAGCCATTTTTTGTTCCCCAGTATCTGCTCTTTCCAGCACTGACTCTTTGCTGGGATTCTGGTAACAAGGAGTTCTTCATTGGCTTTTCTTCATTTGTAGCAGTTCTCCTGCCTTTCTCTTTAATTCCATTGCTCAGTGGAAAATGGAAAATCAGTCCCTTCTGATATTTGCTCTACCTTTTGTCCTTCCTTGAGCTGGGGCTCTGGGTTTGTATAATTATGAAGTAGGGCTGATGGTGAGGCATCGTGCTCTTCCTTTACAATTTTGAGCACATACTAAGGGGATTAGGGACTCAGAACCCATTGGCAGGTCATAATGTTGCTGTCTGGTGGATGGGCCAGCTGGGACTTGTTCTCTGTCTCTGCACAATATGACCTTACAGTGGGCATGGTTGCATAGCCCCTGAGTGCAAGATAGGGTGTAAGAGGGAAAAGAGAGAGAAGAAGGAAGGAAAAAAGGAAAGGAGGAGAAAGCAAAAGTAGAAAGAAAAATAAAAAAGAAAACAATTAAAAACACACCAAAAAACAGAGAAAGAAGAAAGAAAGAGAAATAGAAGAAGAAAAGAAAAGAGAAAAACAATCAACAAAGCAACCAAATGAGATAATTAATCAGACAAACCAATACTCCCACCAGTCTCCTTTTTGGTCAATTCCGCTGTCTGCATCTATCATTCAGCAGCTGGTTCAGGGTGGAGGGTGGATCATTTGGGGTTCCACATTAGCCATTATCCACCAGGGCTTGTGCATTCAGGTCAATACTCTCTGTGGTCACAAAAAGTAGCCACAACACAATGCAGAGATCAGTGCCTGGTCTCAGAATGACGTTCTGCTGTTCCAAGGAGGCCACCCTGGAGCACTTCTCTCTCCAGGCTTTAGAGAGTCTGCTCAGTTTCTCTGCTGGAAACTGTTGCTCCCTTCTTGGCAGTTATCATTCTCCAGATCTCAGTACCTAGTGGTAAGGCTCGGAATCCCAACCAGGCTCAGGGTGGGCTCTCCCCACTGTTTCTTTGGGAGTCTGCCTCAGGCTCCCTCCCTGAGTTCTCTCCATGACCCTAACTGTCAGCATTCAGCTTGATCTAGCAGATTTTCCCTGGAAAAGCTCCCAAAGTGTCTGTCATTAGGTCTCCTTCTCTGATTGTGAGCATCTATGTTTGGTCCAGTGTTGGTGTGGGGTGTCTGTCTCTCTAGTATCATGCACTTGAAGTATCCCCTCTGTGAAAATGATGGCCAATTTAAGAGAGGTGCAGAGATCACCCCTTGGTCTCAGAATGCCAGCTGCTCAGGATGTAGGCAGCTTAGAATTGAGAAAGATAAAGCATGTCTCCACCCAGTCCTGTGGCAGAAAAAATGACTGCGTTCCATGTTTTTTCCTCCAGTGTGGTTCAGCTCCAGATTTCCTCCCTGTGCTTTCTCCACAGTCCATGCTTCCAATGCCTGGCCTGTTGTCCCAGGTGGTGGTGTGGACCAGCTCTTCTCTTCTGCTTTTCCCTGAGAGATGACCCAGGATTGGTGAATCTTTCTGCGCACAGCAGTTACTGAATTCAAAGCAGTGGCAAATTGTAGCTGTTTCTGCAGGGGGTCCCTGGCACTTGATCTCCTGTCTTTCTTCTGTTGAACATTCATTCATCCACTTGCACACACAAAAAGATGCAGATTAGTTTTTGTGTGCACTCACAGATTCAGAAACTCTCACTGTATGACCGAATCTGACTCCATCTTGCCGGGTCATGTCTTGATTTCTGTGCTGATCCAGAAATCATTCAACAGCATGTTGCTTAGTATGCAAGTCTTTGGAGGTTTGGGGGGAAACTTGATGATGGCAATATATATTTTTATTTTACTGTGATCTGAGAAGATGCATGGTATTATTTCAGTCTTTGAAATTTGTTTATGCTTGATTCATGTCTGAGAATGTGATCAATTTTGGAGTATGCTCAATGTGGTGATGAGTAGAATTTATACTCTGTAGTTATTTAGTGGAGTGCTGTAGATGTCTATTAAATCTATTAGATCGATTGTGTCAAATTAAATTTCCAGATCCTATAGTTTTGTTTTGTTTTTTTTGCCTTGATGATCTATCTAGCAAGGTATTGAGGTTTCCAACTAGAATTGTATGAGTTTCAGTGTCCTCTTTTAGTTTACTTAGTAGTTGTTTTATCAAACCTGGTACTCTTCTGTTGAGTGCATATATGTTTAAGATAGATATATCTTGCTGGTGGATGGAGACTTTTATCATTATGTAGTGTCCTTCTGTGTCCTTTTACACTTTTGATGGTCTGATGTCAACTTTGTATGACATCAGAATAACTACCCTTGCTCTTTTCTGTTTCACATTTGTCTGAAAGATCATTTTCTAGCCTTTAACTTTGAGCCTGTTGTGTTTTTTTGCAATGAGATGAGTTTCCTGAAGTAAATAGAATGTTGGATCCTGCTTCTTTATCAAGTTTGTCACTCTATGCCTCTTCAGTGGTGCATTAAGTCCATTCACATTCAAAATGATTATTGAAATGTGAGAGTTTATCCCTGTCATAGGGCTCTTGGGAGTTGCTTTGCTTCTTTTTTCTTTTGTACTTATATGTGCATGCATTTTCATTTTTGTGAATAATCTGTATGCTCTGTTAACTCTGTGCTTTCTTGTACTTTGTGATTGGTATGACCATTCTTTCTTTTTACGTTATTCAAGCACAAAAAATATGAAAAATTCCTGCAAGGCATCACATGAAAACTATCACCAAGACACATCGCACTCTGCTTGCACAAAGAAAAAATGCTAAAGGAAGCAAGAAAGAAAGGCCAGACTACCTACTGAGGACGATCCATTAGAATTGCTCCAAACTTATCTGCAAAAAACACCACAAGCCAGAAGCAACTAGAGTTTCATTTTTAACATTC
>CAUYQG010046208.1:0-10268 GCA_963574415.1 Tarsius wallacei
CACTTTTTCTAGGATGAGCTCATGAACTTAACTGTCAAACCTCATAAGATCTTAAAACCTTTCCATACTCCTAAGGGAATGGATGAGATAGTCCTCTTGATAAAGATTGAAGTAGAACTTTCTATAAGCCAGCATGTAGGAGCTACCTCTAGGTAGATAAAACATAATTTGGGGAAATTGACAAATGGATAAATGTGGCCTGCATTGCACTTCCGTGTTGTAGGGAGTAAAATGCATAGCGACTATCTACACAGTTTTATTCATGGGTTTCCATGGATGGATGAGAGATCATGGGTGTCCTCCAGGGAATACCTGCACCATTGAAATTATATATAAAGTGTGTGTATGCAGGGTGTGTGTGTGTGTGTGTTTGTGTGTGTCTACAACTTTGAAAATATACTTCTAAAGGTCCACATTCCTCAACATAGCAGGAACTACTCGCGTACATACATGCTAAAACACCTCTGTCTCTGACATTCTGTGATTCAGTTACCTTGCAATAGACTACCACGGGAACAGGTGCAATTCTAAACAAAGTCTAATCAAAGTACCAGTGAGGTAAACGGAAGTTAAAAATTCAGTTATTGATGATGGCCATCCTGACTGGAGTTAGGTGGTTTCTCAGTGTGGTTTAATTTGCACTTCTTTGATGATTAGTGAGGTTGAGCGTTTTCTCGTGTATCTGTTGGCTGCTCATCTGTCTTCTTCTGAGAAATGTCTATTCACATATTTTGCCCACTTTTAAATAGGGTTTTTTTCTTTGCTTTTGGCACATTTGAGTGCCTTATAGATCCTGGATGTTAGGCCTTTGTCAAATGTACAGTTGGCAAATATTTTGCCCCGTTGTGTGGGCTGTCTCCCTGCTCTCTTGATGCTTTTGTTTGCTTTGCAGACCCTTTTCAGTTTGATGAGGTCCCATGAGTACCACATGGCCTCACTCATAAGCGGACCCTGAACATTTATCATAACACTATAAGAAAGGGACTAGTGGTAGGGGGATACTGCCAGGGGAGGAAGGGGAAGCACATAGCATCAGTAACGTACCCAATCTCAAACCAGATGAAATGGGAACCAAAGGAAGGCTCAAACTTTACCTGTATGATGACCACTTATGACCTAACCCTGAATTGTACCCCACATCTTTAAAATAAAAATAAATAAATAAATAATAAATAAAAGGAATAAAAATTTGCCTTGTACTCTCACTCTTGTTGAATAAATAATATAAAGGACACATTCTGCTGTTTTATTGTTCTTGTTCTGCTACAGCTGAAATATCTCCCCAAACTACTTTTCACTGAATTGCTCTTTGTTCCAACTTCAGGCATCATGGGTTTTCAAGGTTTTTCTGTTTTGTTTTTTTTTAATCCTAGATTATAGCTATTGATGTTTAAATTTAAAAATCTGAGAGTTCCAGCTTGGAAGATCATTCTTCCAATTAAATAGATAACACAACTCAGAGCATGATTCAAGGATATTTTTTCATATGCTCATAAACAATGTACTTATTTTTATCCCCTGAGATATTGTAAGCATCCCTGCCATGCTGAGGCTGAGGCCTGTGGGTCACAGTGAAGGTAGCTAGGGCTCAGGGGTCAGTCATTTGATAGAAAAGTGGTGATGGCAGCGGAGGTGGGGAGTGTCGACAAATAAAGGTCTCAGGTAAAAACAGCAAGTAGATGGGTAGATGGGTAGATGGGTGGGGTGACAGATCTGGCTGCAAGTATCTGGCATTGGTTAAAAAGGGTCAAAGTTCAGGAACAAAATTTTCATTCTGGGAAAGATGGGGGAAGGAAAGACTGGAATCGGGTCTAGGCAAGAGCCCGATTCCAGTCCATTCGATTCAACGTACAGTTCTTGAGATCTTGTGTGTTCCATACCTAACGTTTGATACCAGGGACACAAAGATTAACAAGGCTCCTCCCTGCCCTTGGGAAGTGCAGATTCTGGTGAAAGAGAAAGAAGATGAAGAACAAATAACTTGAATCCGCTCTGATGAGGCCTGCCAAAGAGATGTGAATAAGGTGAAATGGGGGAAATAAAATAAGAAACTACTGCTTATTCAAGAGTTAAAAAAGGCCCTTAAGGTGGGGCATATTGGTTAGTAGCATGCAAGATGCGATTGTAAATAGAACCCAACTGTCAGATAACTCATGATGAGTTTGTTTTGCCTCCTGAAGCCACCCTGGATGGGTGAAGGGGCCAGTCGATTGGCTGTCCACCTTGGGGACCCAGGCTGACCTAGCCATCCCATCTTTAACGCATAGCTTCCAAAATCACCATGTATTTCTCCTTGCCCGTGGACAGAAGAAAGCAAGGATAAGGCCACTCGGGAGGACTTTACGAGTCATGCCCAGAAACGGTACTGTTACTTCTGTTTCCATTTCACAGCTAGAGCCAAGGCCCATGGCTATACCTACCTACCCAGGGAGTTGTGAATTGTCAAATGGCTGTGTCATCATGAAGAAAGGAAAAAACTGCACTTTGGAGAAGAGACAGCACTGTTTGTCCCAGGCAGTAATATTTTCTTTTGAGTTTTATGAGACAAGAAAGAGCTCACTAGCTGGAAAGACTGAGGGTACCTTCTGAATATACGTGGAAACGTTTTAAACTCCCAAGCAAAACGGAACACACCGGATGTCCCTTCTTCCCTGCTACCTGCCAATAAACCCTGCCACCTCTAAAAGTCTGTCTTCATAAATGTTCGCAAAATACACTGTAGAGAGAAAAGAAAACTAAGGAGTTATTCATGTGCTCCAGTTTTGCATACATTATATCAGGTGCAGCTGGAGCTTTTCGAAGCTATCGTATATACTAAGGGTAGTGAATCTTTTCCAAGACTCCAGAATCAGAAAGGCTTTAGAAATATTTGTTCCTTCTTCCATGCAGAGACAAAATAACTTGATTTGCTGAGTCAATGAAGATTCATCCAGGAAAGAAAACCCATGCCAGGTAAATTACATAGGGAGACATCAGGACAGCGAGTTAGGTACACAGATGCTATAAGAGTTAAAGTGGGAAGGGGAAGGCAAGAAATTGGGAAATCTAGGAAGCCATGGTCATCCCTGGGACTGGAGGAAAGATGGGAGGGGGCTGGGTTAGCAGGCGGGAGCCAGGTCAAAACACTGGAAGCTGCACTCACCGGGACAGACAGGAGCTGCATTCCTGGGGGAGAGACCAGGGGAAAGACTGGAGGATGGGAAGGAAAGGTGTTGACACCAGAGAACACACAGCCCCGCCACAGGTTGCATAGACGGCAGGCAAAGAGTGAGAAGGAGAAACAACCTGGTTCCTCGTCTCTGCCTCCCTTCAGCCAGCCTGAGAGTCCTCCCGACTCTCCAGTATCTCTGTCTTTCAGGAATGCATCCTCTCGCAGTACAGAGTGCAGCAAAGAAAACACAAGACCTAGAGCTGAGAGCAAACAAGCTGAAGATTGGCCACTTGCCTTAATTGTGTTCAAAATAGCTAATTTTTCCATTGGAGATGATGATGAAGAGTAATTCTTACTCCCTGCTTTGAGGATTAGAATGGCCATGGTATGTTTTTCTGTGGGGGCAGAGGCTCTCACATAGCAACATGCAGCAGGGGATCTCTCCTACATAGGCGTTGATGGTATTTTGGGGAAAGGATGGAAACTTAAACTTGGGAAGCAAAATTGCTGCCTGCTATCCTCATCCCCTATTTGAGGACTCTAGCTCACAAACATAGAAAAATAAAAATACTAAGATGGTTCTCCGTTTCCGTAGCCCTCTATGGCAATGAATTGAACGGTCCCAGACTTCTCAAAACAGGTTCACAATCATTTGGCTGTCAGGTGTCACTACCCCTCTGAAAACTGGTGATCTCAGGGGAATGAGTCCCATTTTGCAGGAGAGGGAAGAGGCCCAGAGGAAGTGACCTGTGCACAGTCTCACTTTTGGCTGGTGACGTGCCGAGGATGAGATCCCAGCTCTCTGTCTTTGAAAGCTTGCACTCTTTGCATGAGACTGGAGTCGGGCATCCTGTGGGGAATCCCCTGACTCCTCTCACACCTGACTTGTCCGCATTTGGTGGGCTCATTCCTCCCTTGGTATTCCACAGAACCATTACTAATGCTCTCAGATCCTGAGCCAATTTCACTCCAAAAACTGCTGGGTTGAGAGCGAAACTAGGGGCCTTCTGTAAATAGGACCTGTCTCATTTCCTGGGGCTGCCAAAACAAAGTACTATGCCCCGGGTGACTGAAAACAACAGCAATTTATTCTGTCATGGTTAAGAAGGCCATCAGTCTGAAATCAAGATTTCAGAAGGACCGTGCTCCCTCTGGAGCCTGTAGGTAAGGACACCCCCTTGCCTCTTTCTCCTACTGTGGTTGCCAGTAAACCTTGGCGTCCCTTGACTGGTAGCTGCCTCCCTCCTAAACCCCAGCACTCAGGGAGGCAGAGGTGGGAGAATCACGAGCCAGGAGTTCAAGACCAGCCTGGGAAACATAGCAAAACCTCATCTCTACACAACTTAGCCGGACATGGCGGCACCCACCTACAGTCCTAGTTACTCATGAGGCTGAGGTGGGAGGATTGCCTGAGCCTAGGGGGTCAAGACTGCAGTGAGCTAGGATTGTGCCATTGCACTCCATCCAGCCTGGGCAACAGAGTGAGACCCCAACTCAAAAAATAACTAATGAAATAAAATATAATGTTACATTGTCTTGATTTCTACAGCATTGTGATGAGTCTTTCAGAATTAGAACCAGATTGTAATGCCTTCAACTTTGTTCCTTCTCATTTAAACTTGTTTTGACTAATATTGCTTCTTGGCACTTACATATAAGTTTTTGAATCATCTGGTCAAATTCTACAAAATGCTTATTTGGATTTTGATTGGGATTGCTTTGAAACTATAGATTAATTTTGGAATAATTGTTATCCTTAACAGTACTAAGGCTTTCCATCAATAAACATTGTCTATTTCACCATTTACTTAGATCTTCTTTAATTTGTTCCGGAAATATTTTGTTATTTGCAGTGCACATACTGAAAATATTTGCCATATCTATTCTCAGGTATTTTCTGGGTTTGATGCTATTGTATGTGACATTCTTTCATTTCAGTTCAATTTTTGATTGTAGCTTTTATATAGAAATATAATTGATTATAATGTACTGACCTTAAAGACTTGATAAACTCCTTTATTTGTTTAGAAGCTTTTTTTGGTATTGTAAAGTCGTTAGTATTTTTTACAGAGCCAGTCATGCCATTTACAAATAAAGACAGTTTTACTTCTTTTCAATATTTAAAAATTTTATTTCTTGGAGATGTTACACTGGTCACAATCCTAGTACACTACTAAACAGAAAGAGTGAGAGTGAATATTTTGCTTTATCCTCAATCTGACAGGGCAAGCATTCAGTTTTTCAATATGTAGGTATGATGTTCACTTTAGGTTTTTATAGATGTTTATGATATTGAGGAAGTTTCATTCTCGTCCTGATTTCATGAAGGATTGTAATATGAATAGATTTTGTCAAGTAGGTTTTTTTTAGCATCTATTGAGAAAATTATCGTTTTTTCTTTTTTCTATTAATCTGATAAATAGATTTTCAAATGTAAAATAAATATATAAGCATTGCTTTTCAACATTGTTTTGGCTATTGGGGTCTCTTGTAAATTGCAAATTTTTGGACAATTTTTTCCAATTCTGGAAAAAAGAGAAAAAGAGTTTCTATGGTTTTGATAAGGATTAAATTGAATCTGCAGATCACTTTGGGTAGTAGTGCTACCTTAAACAATATTAACTCTTCCAGACATGAACGCAAGATTTATTTGCCTTTATTTAGGCCTTATTTAATTTCTTTCAGCAATGTATTGTAGTTTTTAATGTAAAAGTCTTGCACCTCCTTGGTTAAATTTGTTCTCAAGTGTTTTCCTCTTTTTTATATAATTGTAAATGGATTTTTCTTTATTTCTTCTTTGGATTGCTCACAGATAGTATATAAAAATACAGCTTATTTTTTGTGTGTTCATCTTGTACCCTGCAACTTTGCTGGCTGAATTCATTTATTAGCCCTAATAGGATATTTTTGTGGATTCTTTAGGATTTTCTTTGTCAAGTAAGAATAAGTACAATTTTACTTCTTTCTTTTCGATTTGAAAGTCTTTCTTTGTGGGGAAAAGGGAGATTGCCTAGTTCTCTGGCTAGAACCTCCATACAATGTTGAATAGCAATCAGGAAAGGCAGGTATCCTTATTTTGTGTCTGATTTTAGGCAGAAAACATTCTGTATTGTACCATTGAGTATGGTGTTACTTGTAAGATTTTCATAAATACTTATTATCATGTTGCGTAAATAGCATTTTATTTTTAGTTTGTCCAGTGTTTTTGTCACGAATGTATGTTTGTATTTTGTAAAAAAATTTTTTTTAAGAATTGAGACCATCCTGTGTTTTTTTTCTTCATTCTGTTAATGTGGTATATTACATTGATTATGTTAAACAACTCTTGCATTCCTGAAATGTCTCAGTTACTTGCGATATATAGTTCTTTAATCTGCTGCTGGATTCAATTTGTTAGATTTTTTTTTTTTTGAGAATTTTGAAGTCTTTTCTTTTTCCCTTCCAACTTTACTGAGGTATAATTGACAAACAAAAGTTGTACATATTTAAGTTGCACAATGCGATGTTTTGATATATATATCCATTATGAAACTATTACCACTATCAAGCTAATTAACATATGCATGACCTCACAGAATTACCACTTTTTATATGTATGGTTAGAACATTTGAGATCTACTTTTAGCAAATTTTGAGTATACAATACAGTATTAGTTACTCTATCACCAAGCTGAATGTTAGGTCTCTAGAACTTAATCATTCTGTACAACTGAAACTTGACAGCCTAAACATCTCTCCATTTTCCCCATTCAGACCCTTTTAGGTAAAGTAAAGATAGTTAAAATTATATTGTGATGCAATCAGCATATGATTATTGGTTTTATGGTAGCCAGAGAATCCCAATCACAAGTCCTCACTTAGAAAAATTCCATTTTCTATCTGAACTTTAAAGTAACACCTTTATTTTGCTTTGGAATATACTATAATTTAGATTGTTTATTATTCCTCACTTTAATTTTTCCCAAAATAGTCTGAAATATACTGCCTTCTTTGCTGTATGTGGAATACTACCAGTTCTCTAATGCAAATGATTTCACAGAAAATGCACTATTTGCCTTAGATGTTGATATTATAGCTTTGTGCATTTTGATATCTTAGAGACTGTCAATTAAGAGATTTGAGGTTGTTTGCAAGTTATCTTCTTGGGTTATAACATAGTGTTATAGACTCAGATTATGAAATCACATAGGCCTGGGCTTGAATTATGACTCAAATGCTTGTGATTTCTTAGACAAGTTATCTAGTATCTCTGTGTGCCTATTTATTCATTGTTACCCATAGTATAATGATGATTACTACTCAATAACATCCTTGAAACATTAAAGGAGAAAAAACCACTTAAAATCACGACTGGCACACACTGAATGCTCAATGAATGATGGCTTTTATGAAAACCGTCCTATTGGACTTCAGACAATCAACTTTTCTATTCTCACTTGCATTTAAATATATTTAGGAAGAATTGATTACTTACTGAATGGCATATGTTTATAAATTATCTGTATGCATCTCTGAGCAAACATTAAATGACATGATAAAAGAAGGAGGTCAATAAAATAGGAATAATACTATCACTTTCCCCAGATATATAAGATATGGCCCAAAGCAGTGGAGTCAGAATAGCTCAAAGGTTTCTGGACTAGAATCAAGAGCCGTGAGATTGAGGGAGGAACAAAGGCATAGCCAAACAATTGAATACCGTAACATTTTTTCAGAAAAAAACTCATTTCTCATTATTAATTCTATCTATTTGCAAATTGATATAATGTTCTGAAATTGTCATTTAAAGTGCTTTTCAGTGTCTGTGATCAATTTTATTCTGTTGAAAATAATTACAGCCACTTTTCTCTGGTGTCTTTTCTCTAAATGAGTTTTTTCTGGAAGGGGGAAAAGATGGTGGCAGAGACAGCTGGACTGTGTGAGTCTCTGTGTGAGTGAGTATGTGGATGAATTTGCATGTGTGTCTGTTTGTAAGTGGGTGTGTACGTGGCTGATGGAGCAAGTGTCCAGGGCTCTCTTGGTAGAGTGGTTGGTGCTGACGGCTGCTCTGTTTGGACCCTAGCGCTTCCCGGGATACAGAAGCTGAGCGCCATTTTCTAAAAATCAACAAAGCTTTTCCCAGGGGGAAACCGCTGGGAGCAACGGCTGTTGCCAGACTGCCTGACTACTGCAGCATCCGGCTGGATAATGGCAGCAAGGGCTGCAGAGGGAGCGCAGTGAGGGAGCCAGAGGCAGAGTCCCACTGGAGAACATAAAACAGGCACGTTGCCACCATCTTGAAAACTGGGCAGGGAAATGCTCCAGCTTGCTCACTATGGAGCAACAGACTCGCTTTCTGTGACTGGTGGGTTAACTATTCTGGGAGTGATCGTGACCCAGAGGAAACTTCCCAAAAGCATAAACTTTAGAGAGATCGGATGAGTCCAGTCTCAGGCACTCCACCCTCTACCTTGACCCAGTCAGGGGACAAAGCATGCAAACAGAAAAGGACAAGGAAGACCTCCCAAGATGTTAGCAGTGAGTCCTAGGCTGACCCAACCCCCTCCTTCCCAGCAATCCTCTGAATGTCAGACTCACATGGCTGGGGCACAACTGAGAGGATGATCCTAGGTAGAGCCTGGAGGGCAACTGCACTAGGAGAACTCTACTCTGGGATAAACCTGGTTGGGGCATCCACTGTTGCCACTTGGGGAGGAGACAATCCCAAAACCCCCCACTGGATGGGATTCCCCTGACTTCACAAGAGTGGGAGGGGAGGGCTGATGCCCCACCCACCCCTACCACCCTCCTCTCTCTACCTGGGCCACCCACTGGGGAGATTGTGAACTAACCTGCAAGCCCCACAGGAGTAAGCAGGTGGGCCTGCTTATGAGCAGCTGAGAGGAATAATCACAGAACCTGCAGCAAGAAGATGGCCAGTGCCCAAAAATCCTTTTAAAATTCTTTTTGTCTTTATTGTTCTTCTTTTGTTTTGGTTTAGTATGTGTGTGTGAGGGTTCAATTTGCATTCCTCCCTATTTTCTTTTTGGTGTTTGTTCTTTTTTTGTTTTGACCTAGTGTGTGTGTGAATGAGTGTGTGAAGGTTTGATTTGCATTCCTCCATCTTTTTTCTTCTGCTTTTATTTTTCGGTGTGTGCATGTGTGTGCGCGCGCATGTGTGTGCACAAGTTCAGTTTTTCTGTTTTTTTGTGTGTGTTTTGTGTTTTCTGTTTGTTTTGTTTTGTTGTTTTCTTTTTGTCTTTTTTGGTTTTTTGTTCTTGTTTTTGATTTTGTTTTCCTGTGGCTCATTGTATTTTTTATTATTTATGTCCATTCCATTTCATCATACTTTTCTCTCTGTTCTCCACATTATTGTAACTTTATCTTGGACTTGGAGGTACACACACATACCTCCTACATCATCATATAGAGTGGCTGTGGGTAGTGGGTCTCAGGAGGCTCAAACCCCAGTCAGTAAACATTGTTACTTGCAAGTACTTTCCTAGCTCCTCACCTTCATCTTATTCAACTCTCAAAACTATAGCAAAGTATCTAGCCTCGAGCCCTGTTTCAAAACAGAGCAAATCCAAAGGCAGAATATAGGGCTAAGCAAACAACAGAAGTGAAAGTCCCACCCCCTATCACTGAATAACAGAACTAAAGAGAAAAGAAAGACATCTGTCACAAATGGGGAAAAAACAGTGGAAGAACACAGGTAATAACCAGTGTGCCAAAGAGTCAACACCTGAAAAACCAGACCCCCAGAGCCCAAACAATGAAAATCACCAACAATTGGCCCCAGAATACAACAAGAATTAAGAATGAATGGAAAGAGTGCATAAGACTCAAGAAAGACAAGATGCAACACTGAAATAACTTGTAATGGAGATTTGGCCATAAAACTTCATCCAGGAAATAAATAACAAGATGACAAGCATTGAAAGCAGACTCAACCAAGCAGAAGAAGCAATCTCAAGAGCTTGAAGACAAAAACATGGAACTAACCAAAAAAGACAAAAAGACAAAAAGAAAACAGCAAAACAAAACAAACAGCAGCAATAACAACAATGAAATTTATAAGCGCCTCATGACAAGGATAAACTCTCATATTTCAATAATCAGCCTGAACATAAACAGA
>CAUYQG010046210.1:0-37057 GCA_963574415.1 Tarsius wallacei
GGTGGCCTGAGAAGCTCTAGATGAAAGGTATGAATGGGGGAAGGAGGTAGCTTGTTGTGGCTACTGCTCCTTGTTTTAGTCGATTTGAATTGGAAAATTTAAACTCCTACAGAAACAACCCCATTATAAAATGGGCAAAAGATATGAACAGACACTTCTCAAAGGAAGACATCCGAGCAGCCAACAGACACATGAAGAAATGTTCAACCTCACTAATCATCAGGGAGATGCAAATCAAAACCACTCCGAGATACCACCTAACTCCAGTCAGATTGGCAATTATCAATAACTCAAAAAATAACAGTTGCTGGAGAGGGTGTGGTGAAAAGGGAACTCTTCTACACTGTTGGTGGGAGTGCAAACTAGTGCAACCTCTGTTGAAAGCAGTGTGGCGATTCCTAAAAGCTCTAAATATCAACCTCCCCTATGACCCCGCAATCCCCCTACTGGGAATATACCCTGAAGAACTCAAATCACTCTATAAAAAAGATACCTGCACACGTATGTTTATTGCAGCATTGTTCACAATAGCATGAACCTGGAAGCAACCATGCTGTCCATCAAAAGAGGACTGGATTTTAAAAATGTGGTATATATACACAATGGAATACTACGCAGCCGTAAAAAAGAACAAAATCATGAATTTCACAGCAACCTTGATGGAACTAGAGTCTATAATACTGAGTGACCTCTCACAGAAACAAAGAACTGAGTATCACATGTTCTCACTCATATAGTGGACCTTGATCATCCAACATATTACTATAAGAAAATGACTGACAGTGGTGGGAAACTATGAGGGGGCAGGGGTAGGGAGATGGGATTAATGGTAGTAAATATCTCTCTGGGGATGGGGAGACACCTCTTATCAACAAGGGTGCCTGAACGAAGCATATTTGTATACCTAACCCTTGACTGTACCCCACAATATCATAATAAAAACTATTGAATATAAAAAAAAAATAAAGACTAAAGGACATTTTTGGAGAGTCTCTTTTTATATCATTTTTTAAATAGCTTTATTGAGGTATACTTTACATGTTATAAAATTCCCCCCTTTTAAGTGTACAGTTTGATGGTTTATTGCAGTCATTACCACAATCCAGTTTTAGAACATGTTTATCTCCCCCAAAGATCTCTTTTAACAACATACCCTGTTTTTACCCCTAGCCAATCAATAATATGATTTCTGGACGTTTGCCTTTTCTGGACATTTCATGCAAATGGAATCATACAATATGTAGTCTTTTGTGTCCGGCTTCTTTAACCTAGCATTTTGTTTTCTAGGCTCATTCATGTTGTAACATGTATCAGTAGTTAATTCCTTTGTATTACTGAAAAGTACTCTGTTAGATGAATATACCACATATTGCTTATCTGTTTGCCAGTTAACAGATGTTTAGATTGTTTCCACTTTTAGGCTACTGTGAATATTCCTGCTATAAATATTTGTGTAGAAGTCTTTATATAGACATGTGTTCATTTATCTTGAGTTAACTCTCCCTGTGAGTGGAATTGCTGAGTCACGTAATACATCTAAGTTTAACTTTTAAAGAAACTGTCAAACTGTCTTTCAAAGTATCTGTACCATTTATATTCTCACGAGCAATGTTTTATTCTCTCCAGTTTTCCATATCATCAGTACTTGTTATTGTTGTCTTTTTTATTATAGCCAGTTTAGTGAGTATAAAGGGGTATCTTATTGTAGTTTAAGTTTGCAATTCAGGCAACAAAATAAGCATTAAATGACTTATCTGTATATGAGGAAAAAAATCACTGGGAAAACCACTCAGATTAGCTTCCTTTTAATGAGTATTAACTAACTGACTCCCACAAATACAGTTTATGTGTGTGTAACTGAATTTATTATTTTTTTTTCTGTTCTATTTCTTTCAATACAACCTGGTTTTCAGGCTGTTCTGTCTTCAGAGGAACAACATCAATTTTGATGTTTGCTGTGCCAAACTATCTGATTATATTTGAGGCTTTCCTTGAGTGCTTTACCACTCCTGATGTACATAAACTGACTTTGAAGAACTAAGAGCAAACCAGAAAGTTTCAAGTATAGATTTTATTTCAATAAGTCTTAAGGAAGCCAAAAACATACATATTCTATCTAGTGAGGGATTCCTAAATGAAATATATATGTGGAAAATACACTGTCATTCAAAGCACAGACCTAATGTTTTCTTGAGAAAAATATGAACCAATCAACAACAAAAAAAAATTGTGACTTTTAGTAAAATTGTATTCAGATAAATGAATTAGTACTACTTTGGGAAAATAGCCTGTTTTCTCTGTAACACATCTAAAGCATAGTTCTAAAGTTTTTAAAAAATTTTTTTAAAAAGATTGGGCAGTTTAGTGGTTGTTAAAATACTTTATTAAATTCCTGCCTTCAGTGAATGTTCTTTAGGGTATGATTTTCACCCTGTTCCATTAGTTAAACAAGCAAATTTTAAAAATACAAACAACAACCAAAGAATTTCCCACTACAGGAGAGTCAGTTATTGAACTATGTACAGAAGCAACTAATGTCCATTATAAAGAATTCTCTTTGGGAATGTTTACTAAATATTCATTTCCTCAATTATAAAATGGGTTTGTACACCCTACCTTGCAGAATTAAGAAGAATAAGTTAAATAACACATGCTTGTGAAAGTTCACTGAAAATTATAAAATATTATGCAAAAGAAAGAACTATTTTGATTCTCTATCAGGCTTAAATGTCCCTCTTTCCATTATGGTTTATAGCTCTGAAAATACAAATTCTATAAGACTACCCAGGGAACCTCTTTTTAAACAAATGGAATGACTCTCCACATATGTAGTACTAGTACTACATACTATAGTGCCGGTGTGGAAATAGCTCAGAGCTCTAACACCTGAGCTTCTTCTGTTACTGAACTATAGATGTCTGACAAAATATGCTGCTTCTAGTCTAAATATCCAGTAATAGACAAATGCTTAAGTCATGACATATCTACAAATGTAGAATATTATGCAACCATTAAAATGTTTTCAAAAAGCTCTTAATAACATGAAAGAATTAAGAACACCTAATCATCTCTAGAAGCTCATAAATACTTCTGCAAACATGAACTATAATCAGTGAGATTTATTGAATTCATCCAGGATGCCAATTTAATGAAATCTAGTTGCTTCCAATTTTTAATGGCTTATATATTATATGATCAATGAAAATGCAGAATGTACAATTGTATATATTTGAGGATTGAAAAGAAAAAGATGGATTTGTGGGGGTGGGAGGGAAGTAGAGTGTGTTCACATTTCATTGGCAACTTTTCTTTTATCCAGAAATTTGGAGGCCTGGAGAATGTGGCCTCCTCTGCATTGTGAGGACTCTTTTCTCTTATAATAGATAGTTGATAAATTAAACTGGCATTGTATATGTGCTGTTTGACCTCAACATTGTAAGAATATCAGGAAGATACATCAAAATGTTAGCAGAAGTTATCTTTCTGCATGATAGGACTATGTGTATTTCTTTCTTTATATTTTTTATATATTGCTCACATTTTCTACAAAATAAGCTCATACTGTCTTTACTAAAAATGTAATTACAGGCTGGGCTTGGTGGCTCAGCCTGTAATCTCAGCACTTTTGGGAGGCCAAGGCGTGTGAATTGCCTGAGCCCACAGATTATCCAGGCAACTTGGCAAGACCTCGTCTCTACATAAATTAAACATTTGCTGGGTGTAGTGGCACGTACCTGTAGTTCCAGCTACTTGGATGACTGAAGTGGAAGGATCACTGCAGCCCAGCAGGTCGACACGGGGGTGGCCGTGAGTGTGCCACTGCACTCTGGCCTGAGTGACAGAGTGAGACTCCAACTCAAAAAAAAAAAAAAGTAATTATATTTAAAAGAATGCCTCCAGACAAAACAAAATGCAGGATACAAAATCCTAAGAAATAAATTGTCCAAATAGATTGCAAGTAGTATATCAATTTCCCAGCTTAAATAAAAAGCAAAACTGATTAAAATCTGGTAATTTAAATCTTGTAATCTTCATACTTTCTATCTCTAAAACACCAAGCCTTAGATTGGTGTTTGCAAACCACTGCCCTTATACCATTCATTTTGTAGCTAATAGTATGAGATGACATATAATAAATATTTTTTGCAAATGAGATTGGCTTTAACACATCCAAGGCATTCTTTAATGGAATCAGTTTTCAAGACATACAATAAACTAAAGCTTGTGGCTTTATAACATCATCCAATGTTATTTTCATTTTTACTTTACTAAAAACACTTAACTAAGTTTGATACCCTACCTTGTTCACCAAATATGACTCCAAATATCTAAAAATGCTGACAGAAATATTATCTACCCTCCATTAATTGCATATTTGACCACATTTAAATTATAGTAGTCCCCTCTTACCGGCAGTTTTGCTTTCTGTGTTTTCAGTTATCCATTGTACAGTACAATAAGGTATTTTGAGATTTATAGAAACTTTATGACAGTATTGTTCTATTCTCTTGTTGTTAATCTCTCAATATGTATAATTTATAAATTAAATTTTATAAAATTTATATATGTATAAGAAAAACCATGGTCTATGTAGGGCTCAATGCTATCTGTGGTTTCAGGCATCCACTGGGAGCCTTGACACGTATCCCCTGCAGAAGCGGGGACTAGTCTATTCAAAAGATTGTGTGGTAGGCTATGAAAATCACATGGTGGGTGTGCAGTAGGCTATGAAAATCAATGTTAAAGCAATGTCTGCATCATTTGTATAGGTGATGCTTGAGAAAAAACACTTATGTGTTTTGGTTTGTTTATTTAAAATCAGTCACATTCAGTGTAAGTCTCACCTCCTCAAATGAATCATAGCACCTTGCGTGCAGAAATCATGTTTTTCATGCTTCTTTGTAATCTCAGTGCTGGTTCAGTACCTTACTCAGAATAGTTACTCTTAATATTTGATGATAATACTTTTTCTCTAATGATGTCCCTATGCTGAACTAACAAGCTTTTTTTGTGATAAACAGCACAGACTTGTTTGGGCAGCCACATTTGTGATATTGCCTATAGCTATTAAATGGCTAATTTAACTGATCCATCATACCCTTAACATTGGCATTATTACTAACAGATTTTGAGCCAAAAGATATCAAATGCTATTCCAGAAATCTCTATTATCTCTCATTTTCTCTTCATTTTAAAAATTATAGATCTTGCCTTCCAACTTTCAGTGTTTTTATACAGAAGAATTTTTTCCTTAGCAAAAGCCAAGTCTTAGCAGCTTCAAGTCCATCTTTCACATGCATTTGCTCAGGTGTTCACCTTTGGAACCAGGCTGACTTCCTATAGTATACAAAGTACATGGGCAAGAAAGGACTAGAAATCATACAGTTAAGAAGTGAGATATTTTTCCTCCCTAAAAATTAAAGTTCTCCATCTGTTAGTATATCTGGATGTAGTAAAATTCTAGCTAGAAGTCTGTACTATTTTAGAAGTTTGGGGATCAATTATTTGGAAGGATAGTGATATGTCATAAATTATTTTGGGTTTCTTTCAAAAGAACAAAAAGCCCTAAGTTCAGATGCTCAACCAAGAATAATTTTAACATTATTCTTTTTCTAGTTATTAATTTAGTCTGATTAATTAATTTATAATTTAATATATTTAAAGTCAAAAAGCTATTTTGCACACCTTGAAAAGCCTATGGTGGAGATATTTGAAGGAAAACTTTTCACTTTTGCTTTGAAAGTGCTCTAAATGTGAATTTTTTCTAATTTTTATATTATAGTTTTTTAGATGGAATTTGGGTAAATTATAAATACCAAGGTTCATTTATCAGTATTTGGATATATATGCAGTGTTCTGAAACCATATTCAGTTGTGCATTTTGTATGAACTTGTCTATGATTTACTTTACCTTAAAAGTAAGTATCACACATGAAGAATACTACCTTAATTCCGCTTCCACTGCAAAATAAACAAAAAAATTTTTGCACTTTTCCAAACTTTCTTAGGTTGTTTTTAAAGTTTGTTACTGACTAGAGAACATTATCCGTATGCCTTTAAATATATGTGGTTAACTCCTTGTCTTGAAGTGTCTACGCAGAGGTTTTGTCATCTGCACATTCTACAGCATATATAGGTATAGTCACATAAAAACCCCTGTGAATCTCTGGGGAAAGGAACTAGAGACCCTTGAAACTCCTAATCTGAACCTAATTCAACAGAATTAAGATTTTCAAACAAGAATTTAGAAGGAATGACACTTTTGAGCTCTCAGATGGCCTACAGAAGCAGATAATCACCTTGCTATTTGAGGAAAGAGGTGCTGCAGCTTTATCCTGGTGGGCTGCTAGGAAGTAGTGTCACTTATATTGTCCTTTGACTCACCATTTTACCATTTTACTTGATCAGCACAGATTGCTCTTTATGTAACATATATCTAAATCCTGTTGGGTATCAGATAAAGCTGTCATTGGTTCTGGCCCCTTCTTAATCCCCATTAAGCTAGAGTTCTGGCCCCTTCTTAATCCCCATTAAGCTAGATGCTCTGTGTACCCAGGTTACCCTGTTCTTCTCTGTTCACAGGGCTAAACACTAAAAGACAATGAAAATAGGCACTCACTGAATAAACGTTAATGAGTTATTAGTATCCTCTCATCTCATCTCACAATGGGGAAATTGAGTCACAAATTTCTTATTTACACAGATCACACAAGAGAACAGAAGCTATGTCACATGATTGGGAAATATCTGTGAATTTGGAATTCAGTTTGGTCAATAGCATTGAAGCTTCCCCCTGCCCCGCCCCATTTTAATCACGTCAACTGAATTGAGGTTGCCAGTCCCTGAAAGGTAGAGCAAAGCAACTCACAGAACTGCTATGTCACAAACTAAAAGACAGGAATCCAACAAAGAAAAGTAATTTTTAAAGAGAGATTATTTTGAGTGTGTGTACGTAATCAGCAACAAGAGAGATTATTTTAAATAAACAAATATTGAATACTTCTTGAAAGTATGGACAATGTCCTGCTTTTCTTTCTATACTCCTTTTCGTTCTGTAATTAAACCAACTGCCCTGCTTTTTATCATTTTAATAATAATAATAACAGAGGCTCTGCTAGAATGTGTGCTGTAAGAGAGCAAAGACCATTTCTGTCTGAAGACTTTGGTATGTCCAGTGCCCTGCACAGGCGATTAGTATAATAATTAGAAAATGAAAGATGGTGATTCCCTAAGGAATGCTAAAAACTCAGTGAGTAAAGAGTTTATTTTTAAATGTGGGATTGTATATTACCAACCTAGAAGGCAGTTTAATAAATTCACTTAGTATTATATTTTCTATGTATTACCTAAACGTACTTGGTTTTGGTTTTGTTCTCAGTTTTATTGAAATTATTAAATTTTTAAAATCGTGAATTAACAAATTAGTTAATTCACATTTATGAAGAAAAAGCTATCACTCAACAGAGGAAAGAAAACAGATAGATTGATATAGTTGCTTATGGTCTTATCCAGAAAAATTGACTATAAAATCAATCAAAAATTGATCAATTGAAAATTATAAAATCAAAATGTATTTGCATTTATGCATATTTTAATATGATTAAGTCCAATAATGTGTTTTGCCTGTGTAATATGTCTTAATCTGGCAAATATTATTCTTCAAGTTCGTTTTGTAACATTAATAATCAAATCCATGATTTTATAAAGAAGTTGAGTTTTCAACCTTTAGTTTTTTGTTTAATTATTCTTTTCTTGCTTAACTTTAAGAAACAGTCAATTCTCCTAAAACTAGCCCTTGGATTTTTCAACAGATGGAAGTTTATCTTAGATCAAAACAAAGCTTCTGTCTCAATGTAGTCCTGCCTAAAGGCAGGAAAATGGACTACAAGACTTCTTAACATCCAGTCCACATCCCTATGTTTTGTTTAGAAGTCTTGCTGCTTTTTAGTGAACTAAAATAGATGGAACCTCCAATGTCATAAAAGATCAACTATCCTCATCATCCTCATCAACTATCATGTTTTGTAAGCCATTTTCAACCTTTATTATTGAAAAGGTAGGCCTTAGAGGTAAGAGTAAACAATGTAATACTTTAAAGTTATTGTTTCCCAACCCATGAAAAAGAGTTCTTATCTCTCCACTTTATAGTTATGGTGTCCCTCCATTATTTTTACTGTAATTGTATTGCCAAATCAGGTGTGAGATTAGATGTTGGATGTTACATGTAATCCGCACAGAAATCAAATTATTTAACCTCTAAGCCCACAATACCCCCTCCTGCTGGTTTGCTGTTAAATATTCAGTATTTTCTTGTCATGAATACAAATGGAGGACAAATTAGAATCTACAGACAGCTGACCTGAGTTTCAGATTAGAGACTGGGGGGCTTGTGCTATTTTAAATGTTTTAATTATCATAGTCCCAGTAGCCAGTTGAAGGACACACATAAAATCATTTTTAACAAAAGAAAAAGGAAAAGCCCATCCTCCTTCTTCCTCTTAATATGAATGTTTGAGTATGATTACATTTGCACTTCCATTGGAACTATGCTAATTTACTGCATTAAATTAGGTCTATTAGTAGTAGTAATTTTTTAAACCACTAAACATTTTCGGTAAGATTTTCAGTTGGTGTGTGCTTGCCTTGTTGGAGTGATGATATATTTTCCTCATTTTATTGCAAAGACAATAGATCTTTGTGTTTACATGTAAAGCCTAATTTAAACAACAGATCTGGTAGTTCTCATTGAATGTAGTGAAACTATATGGAAATAATGAACTAATCTAGATGTGCTAGCATATATTTGCATTAGCAAAGTATAGAGAACTCAAGTGAAATGAGCTAGAAAAATCATTCTGGAAATTAAAAGCATTTAATGTGTGATAGGTTGAGATTTATTTTTAAATATGGATGCTTAATTGGAAACTTTTGCAATTTAGAGTTAAAGGAAAGGTCATGAAGTAATTAGACTTGTATTGGCTGATTAAATTTAAATGTTTATAAGCATTTATAGAACAAAGAAATAAAATCAATTTTTAAAACATTTAAGTACGTTTTTTGTTTAAAACTAATTTTACATTAATACTCTTAAGGTTATTTTGATGTCTACAGTCTTGAATTTCCTTTTTTTGTTGTTTATATATATTGGTATAATGTTGATTTGATTAGTTATGCCTGACTAGTAAGCAGTGAAACATTTTTATATACTCTTGGGAAATAAATTTGGCAGAAAAATCAGCATGAGTAGATTTAATTATCACTCTGAGACCTTTTCCTTTTCTAGCTTAGTGATCCTGAAACTTCATGTGTCTCACTGAAATCTGTGTAGACGCTAAGCTTCGCTTCCCAATTTGTTCCTCCACGCAATGATAAGCCAAGCAATTACTGGTTTATTGATTTTTCATCATGGCAAATTTAAAGTTGATTTTTTCCTGAAAAGGCAGGGGTGATTAAGTGTTTCCCCTCGGTTTAGTACAAGAGAGCTATGTGGCAGAATCTAATATCCTGAGGTCAACCTCTGCAGGCAGATAATACGGTGTCTTGGCCACGTGTTAAAGAGAGAAATCAGGGCTACAAATGTGATAGGATATGTGTGGAGACAGTTTAATTTGCTCCATTTATATGAACAAGTCATGTGGCACATGCTTGGAAAACATCATTTTGAATGGGCTTAGAAGTGAAGCCCACGTGGGCAGAAAGAATGAGTGAGTACAAACAGGAAAGATATTATTGGTTATTAAGGGAATTTTACTATCATTTTTAAATGAAATAAGTAAACGAATGGTATATAGGATGTTCAAAACATGGGGTGAAATCCACATATTGTAAAGATTTGCTGGTCTGTAAAATGCAAAAATAGCCTGTCATGTAAGAAAATTATGATTAAGCTATTCATATGAGTTTAAAAAATAGATACATTCTAATCTCTTCATGCATTTCTCTGACAACAGTATATTCTTGTGCTTTTCGAAGGTAGAAATTCAAATATTCAATGTCTGATTCCAAAATGATTTATGAAATACTATGGAAATTTGGGGGAAATAATATTAGCTTATAGAAGTTACTAATTACTAATTATAAAAAGGAGTATAAAGAGACATAATTATGGAGAGCTTTAAGCCTAAGAATGGTGGGAAGGCTCATCAATAACTTGACTGAATATTTACCATAATTTGCATGTGAAATGAAAGGGCTCTAGTTTTAGCTTCTCCAGTTATAGTAGTTGTATTTACTAGAACACAAAATATAAGATGCAAATTCCTTATATGGCAGTTTTTCTTAATCTGTTATATGAAAGCTAAATATTTAACAAAATGTTTAGCAAATGAAACCTTGTCCCAAATCTACAGAGCCCATATTCTAACTAGTTTTATTATTTTTCATTATGGTTCCTCAATATTTCCTCATTAGCAGTTCACATTATTCCTCCTTTATCACAAGGATTCAGAAAGATTCTAATTCATTTTTCCTAGTAACTTAAGAATAGAAACAATGGGCTTTTTCTTATATCTTGTTTACTAAAAAATCTACTTGGATGTGTCATCATTATCTGAAACTAATTGTATGTTGTATTCATGGTGAATTACTGAAATGATTTCATGATTTTAATATTAAAATGATTTTATTTCAAAAGAAAGATAATTTAAATCCCTTTGGTGCTTTTAACGCCATGGTGTACACAAAGCCAGGTTTAGTTCTTATCTTAATACAGCTTTTAAAATCTAACACAAATATAAAATGAGTATATTAAAATCATTAATAGCATCTATTCTCCCACTAAGCACCAAGGCAATGTATAGTGCCAGAGTTCTGCCTCTGATCAAGTTTTTTCCTGTGAATTAAAACACATGTGGCTAGAATTAGATTGCATGTTACATTCAAGATTCTCTCACCACTTAGTGCATTAGTATTTGAGCTCTGAAGTTTCGTGGTTTTTATTTTTTCTCCCATCTGACAATAACTACCTGGTTACTTTTTTTAAATTGGTGAATCTGTCACCTCAAAGTTATATTTGGAAAGATTTGTGAATTTTTTTAGTTATGATAAATTTACATGAGCAATTATTTTCCAATACAGATTAACTTTCAGATGATTGTGATTTTTACTGACTTAAAGTTTTTATTCAAAGACATTTTCTCCTAAAAAAAATTTACAGTTTTTACTAAAAAGAGTTTTCTACTTGGGTGGATTTGAAGTCCACATGCATAAAAATATTCAAACAGTATTTAAAAGAATTCAGTCAGGACATGATTTTAAAGGCTTATTTATAAGCATCAAAGAAAAAAATTTTTGTTTCATCAAAAATACTTTCTTGACTTATAGCAGCCATACTGATGATCGTTTCTATAGGAATTTAGCAATTCTCTACCCTTTCCCAGAAATATTACAGTTACTTTCAGACTAAGAAAATGCAAATATAGTGTTTTACTCTCTTCAATGTCTATTCCTTCACCAGCCTTCAAGTGTTAGTCGATCTAATGACTAATTGATAAATCACATTCTAATGTCCCTTACCTGACTTCTAGTGTTGACTGAGCAGCAGTGACCCCTTACAGTTAGTGGTTGTTCAAAGGGAGAATATGGAAACTGGATCACTGCCTTGCTATTTTTCATTCACATCCTTCCGTTAGCAAAACCCCATATCTGTTCCAGGCACCATGCTAAATGGTAGGGTTATGAAGATAAATTAGGCAAGCTTCTTGTTCTAAAAAAGTTTGCAGCCTATTAGGAGGGATATGTCATGTGCATAAATAAGTATAAAACAAAGTGAAATAAACTCCAATAAAGAAATACAGGTAGACTGCTGGTGAGAAGGGAGAGATTACTTGCAGCTGAGAGAATTGGGGAATGCCTTGAGGAAATTGCTTACATTTTTCAAATCTGTCAGAATGAACAAGCCTGGAGTAAACATATAGGTGGTGGGGGAGGTGAGAGAACATTTTAAAGTTTATATCAAATGCCTTTACTAGTGCTAGTACCTAAACATAGGTTATCTAATTTTAGCTCCATAATAATCCTATGAATTATGTATTATTCTCATTGTATAAATAAAAAAACTGGACAAGTTAAAAGACTTACTCAAAGTCCTACAGCTAGTAAGTAGTAGAGCTGGCCATTGGAAATTCTTGTCCTTACTTTTTATTCAGAACTCTTTTTACTGTGTTGCAACCAGCCCACACAGCAATTGGATCTGGATCTTCCATAGCAACATGTGTTAAGCTATACTATCTTCCCAAACCTGGCATACATCAGAATCACCTGAGGGTAGCTTTCAAAAACACCTTATATTTGTTCATTATTTTTGGGGAATCAGCCCAAGAACCTGTATATACAGGGGGTGCCAAAAAATGTATACACATTTTAAGAAAGGAAAACACTATTAAAATTGTAATACTCGATGTATACCAATAGCAAAAGATTAACACCATCCTTAAATTGAATGTCATACTATACATTGCTACTGTAATTCAATTCAACTTTGAAAAGTAATACATAGATAACATTTCTTAAAATATGTATATATTTTTTGGCACCTCTGGTATACAGTCTTTGTGTGTGTGTGTGTCGGAGTCTCACTCTGTCGCCCTGGCTGGAGTGCAGTGGTGCTCACGACCACCGCAGCCAGCCTCAATCTGTTACGCTCTGGTGATCCTTCTGCCTCAGCCTTCCAAGTAGCTGGTATCACAGGCATGTGCCACCATGCCCGGCTGATTGTTTTTGATCTGTTATAGAAACGAAGTCTCGCCTTATTGCCCAGACTGGTCTCAAACCCCTGGGCTCAGGCATTCTCTTGCTTCCACCTCCCAAAGTGCTGAGATTACAGGCATGAGTCACCACACCCAGCTCGGTATACAGTCTTAAAGTTTCTTAATTGCTTCTAATTTTCAGTCTGTACTGCTGCATAGGTAAGCACTTGGAAACAACTGCTCTAAGCAGTTGAGCTAACCAAATAAATACATAATTGACCACATACTGCAAGAATGAATATATAGTCATGTATTTATATTTGGTCATATCTTTTTTTAGCCAGTCACTGATTTATTTAAATATTCAATTTATTATTTTGAAAGTGCCATAATTTCCAATCAAAATATCTATGGATCCCTGAAAATTAGCAAGCCATATTTCTTTGGTACTGGTTTTGTTTTTGTTTTTGTTTTTCACATTTTCTAACATCTCTGAAATCAGGATGCATTTTACAATTAATGCCATCTTAAAATGACTATCCACCAGACAGCAATTATGACTCTTGATGTCATTATCTATTCATTGACGAACTTGGTTGTTATGTCTGCCACATAAAGGGTCAACTAACTGTCTATCGAGAAACCTCAACTGACTATCAAGAAAACATTTAAGAACCTTTTGAGGAAAGAATATGACCTCCCCTCCCCCCCAGTTGTGGCCCGCAAACCTTCCACTGACACCTTCTGATAAAATCAAGAAAGTGCCTAAATAAAACTTGCTGAAAGGATGTCAACTTGGAAGAAAACCCCACAGAAAATAGTGGAACACCCTTTTAAGAAAGTGGACCTCACAAATTCTCTTGATGGCAAAGGGATTCTCTTGATTGTGCACAAAAACATGTACACCAACAACCCTAAATTGATAGATTCTGGTGAGTCATATCCTGAACATGAAGAAGTTTTAGAAAGACCCTAGAAAATGTGTTTTTCTCATCTTTGTCTTCTTACACATGGACAAGAGTGATATATAATTTTAAAAATTTGTTTTATATCTGGGCAAACTCTTAATAAGTATGAGTGATAGGAAAGTTTTGTACCACAGTTTCATTTACAGCTTCTTCTTTTCATACTGATATGTAAAAGAATTGTATATTATAATTAATGGCATCTTAGATTTGATGAAATATGATATTAGTACCTGTATCACACTATTGTATTGTGCTGTTCTGTCATTTAATTTCTCTGTTGTGACCTGCCATTCATGTTCAGCTCAGTTAAGCAATTCCTTGTGATTATGACTGACAAGAGGATGTTTCTCAGCCAACACTAAGCATATAGGAAATCTTAGACATTAGGGAAGAGCTGCTTAGATATTAGAGTATATCAGGATGTTATTAGAACCTTAGGAAACTCTAGCAAAGTGTCTGTTAAAGAAATAAAAGTCCCTGATAATTTTTTAAATAAAATTAATTTTCTTTTTGACAGGTGAAAGAGGCCATTCCCACATTAACCTCAACTGTTAAATGTGTAGCTTATTCCTAACTAAATTAAGCCAGGAGATGAGTCCCTTTGTTTAACACTTCTTAAAGTAAAAGTTAACATCCTGCCTTTATCTAATTGCTATCAAAGACATTAGCCTATTTGTTTCTAGCATGATTCAATTGCATGAGGTCATGCAGCCTAGCTGTAATAACTTAAAGTGCTTCACTTGGTGATAAGAAATATATTAAAATGCTCTCAGGTTTATTAGTTATTGCCTAAGGCCATACTTTATGGTCAGTCCATTTACTGAAGTTTGTTGTAATAGCACTAACCTGAATTCCCATTTTTAAGTCTTTCAATATGAAAACATGGTAAGTTTTAAGAAATGATGCTTGTATTTTAATCTACTTAAAAGTCGATTATTTTCATTTTTACCACTTAGTAGATGATTTGGAAATAGATTTTATTATCTTGTCACTAAAGCATATATAAAAGATTTTTTTTCTTCAGCCTTAATTTTGAAGACAATTTTTAAAACTAGCAAAAATCTGCAATACAGATGAGAAGACTTTGATTTAATTTCATTTTTACTTTGATTTCAAATCCTCCTCTATACTTTCATAAATAACCAAATGAGAGCAGGTCCCTCCAAGTCCATCCTTTGTATCCCTTATGAGCATGTGTTGCTTCATTAGGCTAGCTCAACCACCTGGTGTGGAATCTCCAGTCTCACGAGACTCTCTCAACATCTGGCATTAGCTATGATCTTTGTATATGTACGCTTAGTCTTTTTATTGGCACTTTATAAGGAAAAAGATTGTGGGACAAATTAGGAAGGTGTATAGAACATTACAAAATAAAGCTATAGTAGGTCTGGTATGCTATAGTATTTTTCAGTGTATAGAAGAAATAAACCAGTTAATAGAAGATCGATATGTATTTCAAATTAGTTTCTCTTAGAACATAGTGTTATGTATATAATATAAAAGATATATTTATTTATGTAGAATATTGTCAGTTGAGTTATTAATCTAGAGTCAAACCCCAGTCATCCTTAAAAAGAAATTATATCATTTACTCTGCTATTAAATAAGTTGTAGCTTTTTAGTATCATTTTTTCATGATCAAAATTTAGGATGATTTGATAATAAAACAGGAAAACGAATTGGTATCTTATTAACCTTCTGAAAGATAATATAGTTGAGTTTCTGACTTGGGGAATATTGAGATAATGTATGAAAGTGAGTGTTTTCTTATCACAGAAAAACTAAAAGACATTGTTTATTATGTCCTGAAAAAAAGGGAGTTACTGAGTACTATAACTGAACTAGTTAAAATGAAAGCTAAAGTGCTGTGGTTTGTTTATATGATTTTTTTTCTTGCTAGCTTAAAGTTTTTTTAAAGGATTTTTAAAAGCCAAATTACTTTAGTGTAATTCTTGAAATTATCCTATGCATTTAAAGTGAAGCAAAACTGGCACCCTGTGCAAAAAATAAAGGTAGTGTAGTGATGTAAAGTACTATTCTTTTGTTTGTATATTTATAAGTATAGTCATTCTATGTAGTAGTTTTTAGTAATATTTTAGAAGCAAATTATGAATGAATTATTAAATAAGGTACAGCTGTCATTTATATCTACTTAACTTAGATAAAGTAGACATTATACTTCTTAATGTATATATTTACATGGGTATAGGACAATGTTGAGAATATATGTAATAGATCTGTAAGGGAACAGAGAAATTTCTGCTTGGAGCCCAAGAGATGGAGACTGCCTCTGATCTTAATCTGCTGACCTGCTGAGTTATCTTGATTAGTGTTCATATTACACATGTACAGCTAAGATTGAGAAGATTGTGCAGCTATTAAATGCATAGCTATTATAACTTAATGGGACAAAGATTAACAACAGCTTTGAACACTAATGTAATATAACAGATTCACTAAGTGTAATTTTAGCTGTTGAAGGCAAACTTCTCTAATAATTTGTGGGGGGAGTGGAGACATCATTTATTATTCTGATGCTTAAGTGAGGTCAGTACACTAAATTATATAAAACTTTTGCTTTTCAATTGTTATCTTTTGCTCCCCTATTTTGAGGTCACCTGAAACTGGCAATTTTATCATAGTTTTCCCAGTTAATGTGGTTTATATGATAGCTATCTCATTTCCTGTTATCTACTAGGAAATACCCCAATAGAAACAGCTGTAAAAGAAATAAAATAATAGCTATAGCACCACATTCACTAAAACCTTCGTTGCCCGTTTGAGATTTTTAATTTGGCAGATGTAAAAGTGGAAAGTATTCTTAATGTAGGTCTCTAATGATAAAAAATGTGCCCTATTTATGGAATGATACAAACTTAAACTGACTCACTGCCCTATAATTCAGTTCATTGCAAAATTATCCAAGAGTATTAGAGTGCCAGTTTTGTTGATGTTGTTTGGTGGTTTTTGCCTGAGTTAAGTATGGCTCTTCAGATCCCAAATGAAGAATGTTAAAGCTTTCAGTATAATTAGCCTTGTTAAAATTGTATGTTTTAACTGACAATCCTTATTTGGGACTTTAACAGTTTAGTTACATTGGATTAGCCATTTTGAATATTTAAGGATTTAATATTTTGCACAAGCACTGTCACCTTTAATTATCAAATTATATGCTAAAATAATAAAAATGAAGATAATTTAGTATAATTTTCATGTATGATCACAGAATATACCAACAGTGAAAAACTGTAATACTTTTGACACCTGGTGGTATATAGGTTAGGACAATCTGAATAGAATTAGAACGTCCTTATGTTCTTTATCCCAAGGTTTTGCCTTCTTTGTAAAATATGAAAAGGAAAGTGATATTTTGAAGAGAATTTTTCAGATCTTGGTAGCATTTTTAATGAAGATTTTTTAAACCTCTAAGTTGTATATATTTAATATAAGCTTTTCCCAACCTTAAGTAATAGTGTAAGACAGTTTTTAAAGCCATAATATATTTTCAATCAAATAATACTCCCATTCTAAAATTGAGCTTTTTTATTTTTTTGAATCAGGTTCTCTGTTGCCCAGGTTAGAGTGTAGTCACATGACCACAGCTCACTGCTGCACCATAACCTCAACCTCCTGGGCCTAGATGATCTCTCCGCTTCAGCTTCCAGAGTAGCTGGGACTACAGGCATGAACCACCATGCCTGGCTAATTTTTTTTTTTCTAATTTTTTGTAGAGACAACGTCTTGCTATGTTGCTCAGGCTGGTTTTGAACTCCTGGGCTCAAGCCGTCCTCCCTCCTTAGCTTCCCAAAGTGCTGAGATTACAGGTATGAGCCACTGCACCTGGCAGATTGAGCAATTTTGAACTAATCTAGCCAAAGCTACTATTAGGCTGTTTTAATTACCGAATGCTCTCTGGATAGCTGCAGGTGGTATAGGAAATTGATGTAAATATGTCTTGCTTCAGGATATAGTCCATAAATAGGATGGGAGATGGAAAGGTTCTCTTGTTATTTCTTCTCCCACCCCAGAAGAAAAGTTCCAGTAGATCCTGCTTAATTGAAGTTTATCCTGACTTCTGTTCTCAGATATTTTTCAAGTTAACATTTTATTTCTCGTCTCAGTGCCATTTGTTTCCTCTTTTCATATTAAAATTAAGTAAAGTCATCAAATATTAGATCTGTAAGGAATCTTAAAGATCATATCTAGTTCAACTGCTTCATTGATGCCTTAACTCTACAACTAAGAATTCATTTTCTTCCATCTCCTTCCTACTGCCATTCTGCTCCCATGCCTCTCCTCAACACACAGGGACAACCTTTGCCAGAAGAAATATGCTGTAGTGAAGGGGGAAAAAGCAAAACCAGACCAAGGGGAGAAAAGTGTACAGAGAAAAAAGTTCTAAATGTCATCTTGCTTGGTAAAGTGGCCATATGTGTCAGGGAAACTTGTTTCGACAGGACAGGTAGAAGCCTGACTACAGCAATAGGCAGAAAGTGGCCATCTTAGTATTTTATGTTAATTTACTCTACTCAGTGGTTCCTGACCTGACTCCGGGGGCTTTACAACAGTGTACACCTTCATTTGTCTTCAGTGGAGATGGGAAATTTGGAGAAGAGGATTTGAAGTAAAGTGAGGCTTGTTAAGTCCGTTTTAACAAATGCTGCAAGGAGCCCTCGTCATCACCTACTGAGCTGAAGCAGCAGGTAATTGTTCACAACTAAGCAATTGTTGAGTACCTTGCATTGGAGGACCAGTAAACTTTCATTCTCCCCATTGGAAGCCTTTGAAGCAGTTTCAGTCAGGTCCATATTCATGTTTTGAAGTTTAGACTTTTATTTTATTTTCTGTTGGGGGGTGAAAAAAGAAAGAGGAGACTGAATAGAGAATAGAGAATGTATGAAATATTTTTTGTTCTGTACCTCCCTTTTAGAGTTGCTTTAAAAAACAACTCTTTCTTTTTTAAAGAGATGCTCCATACATGAACCAAACTAGAGAAAATAGATTTTTTTAAATGTACTGTTCTAAATAAAAACTTTAAGCAAATTAAATTTAGCAGATTTTAATTGAGCAAAGAACAGTTCACATATTGAGCAGCCCTCAAAACCAGAAGAATTTCAGAGAACAACTTCCCACAACGTGGGCAGGCAGCATTTGTGGACAGAAAATGGAAGTGAGGTGCAGAAACAGCTTAATGGGTTACAGCTAAGTATTTGCCTCGTTTGAACATGGTCTGGTCAGTTGGCACCTGTGACTGACTGAAGTTCGGCTACTGTGATTGACTGAGACTCAGCTATTTGTTACATAAGGATGTTCCTGTGTTTGGCTTTCTGTTAGATTAAACACTAACTTAGGTTGCAGTTAGTTATATAAGGACTCAAGTATGGAGGCACCCTCAGGCCAAATTTAGTTTAATTAAACGTATCCAGGGAAGTGAAAAATATTAAGAACTATTTAAGACTAACTAGAATGAAAATCATACCTGAAATAGATTGCAAAACTAAAGGTAGAGAAGGAGGTGGTTTAAAAGGTTTAAGCAATTAAATTTTTGAAATTATTTTGTCACTTCAATATTATACAGTTACATGTTACTTGATGATGAGGGTGTATTCTGAGAAATGTATCAGGTGATTTCCATCATCATGAGAACATCTTAAGTGTACTTTCACAAACCTAGATGTATATTGCCCACCTAAGCTATGTGCAGTAGCCTGTTGCTCCTAGGCTACAAACCTGTACAGCATGTTACTGTACTGAATACTGTGGGCAGTTGTAACACAGTGATATTTGTGTCTCTAAAAGTATCTAAACATAGAAGAGCTATAGTAAAGATACAGTACAAGCCAGGCTCAGTGACTCAACCTATAATCCCGCTCTTTGGGAGGCTGAGGTGAGTGGATTGCCTAAGCCCGCGGGTTTGAGACCCACCTGGACAACTTGGCGAGACCTCATCTCTACAATAAATTTTTTTTTAAAAAATTAGTCGGGCGTGGTAGCACGTGCCTGTAGTTCCAGCTACTTGGAAGCCTGAGGCGAAAGGATCGCCGGAGCCCAGCAGGTTGAGGCTGCGGTGGCCGGGAGCGGACTGCACTCCGGTCTGGGAGACACAGTGAGACTCCAACTCAAAAAAAAAAAAAAAAAGATAACAGTACAAAAGACAAAAAGGCCAAGCACAGTGAGTCACTCCTGTAATCCTAACACTTTGGGAGGCCAAGGCAGGAGAATAGCTTATGACCAGGAATTTGAGACCAGCCTGGATAACATAGTTAGAACTTGTCTCTACCACACAAAAAAAGATTTTAAAAATTATATACCTGTATAAGGCTTTTACCATGAATGAAACTTGCAAAACTGGAAGTTGCTCTGGACGAGTCCGTAAGTGGTAAGTGAATGTTAAGGCCTAGGACATTGCTGTACATTACTGTGGACTTTATAAACATACTTATAAACTATACTTAGGCTACACTAAATTCATTTTCTTTTTCAATAATAAATTAACCTTGACTAAGTGTAACTTTTTTACTTGTACATTTTAGATTAAATTTTTAAATTTTTAAACTTTTTTGTAATAACACTTAAAACACAAACGTATTATACAACTGTATAAAATATTTTCTTTTTTATATTCTTATTCTATAAGTTTTTCCTATTTAAAAATTTTTTTATTTTTTAGCTTATTTATTAAAATTGAAGCACAAACACACATTAGTCTAGGCCTACACAGGGTCAGGATCATCAATCTCACTGTCTTCCACCTCTACATCTGGTCCCACTGGAAGGTCTTCAGGGGCAGTAACACGCATGGAGCTGTTGTCTCCTATGATAACGATGCCTTCTTCTGAAATACCTTCTGAAGGACCTGCTGTTTTACAGTTAGTTCTTTCTTCTAGAAGAAGGAGTGCACTCTAAAATAATGATAAAAAGTATAATAAATATATGTCATACCATAATCGTGTATTACCAAATATTTTATCCTGTACATAGTTGTTTGTACTAGACTTTTAACGTGACTAGCAGTGCAGTAGATTTGTTTACTCCAGCAAACAAATGCAAGTGATGCCTTGTACTACAACTGTGAGCTATGACATCACTAGCCAATAGGAATTTTCGGCTTCATTATAATCTTACTGGACTGCTGTTGAATGGTCTGTCATTGACCAAAATGTTATACAGTACATTACTTACATGTTTTCTTCATACAAAGCAATAGCTCCAGTGTGAATCGTTCTTACAACATTTTGTTCCTGATTATGCACTCACTGCCCTTGCTCCCTTAGAAAGGGATAAAATAAGACTGGGCTCGGTGACTCAGCCTGTAATCCCAGCACTTTGAGAGGCTAAGGCAAGTGGATTGCCTGAGCCCACAGGTTCGAGATCAGCCCGGGCAACTTGGAGAGACCTCATCTCTAAAATAAATAAAAAATTAGCCAGGCATGATAACATAACGCCTGTAGTTCCGACTACTTGAAAGGCTGAGACGGAAGAGTTGCTGGAGCCCAGCAGGTCGATGCTGGGGTGACTGTGAGTGTGCCACTGCACTCTAGCCTGGGTGATGGAGTGAGACTCCAACTCAGAAAAAAAAAAAAACTCAGATAAGAGAAGCATGTTTCAATGACAACTTAAGTCAGGGGTTAGCAAACTGAGGTCAACCTGCCAAATCCCACCCAATAAATAAAGTAGTAAATAAAGTATTACTGGAATACAAGTCACATTCATTTTCTTATGTATCATCTTTGACTTTTGTACTCCAGCAGCACAATTGAGTAGTTGTGACTGAGACTGTATGTCCTACAAAGCCTGCAGTCCTGCCCTTTACAGAAAAAGTCTGCTGACTCCTGGCTCAAATCAATATCATAATAAAGTAATTCTAATACCAAAATATAATTATAAATATAATACAAAATATAATCACACACACATATATATAGACATATACATGTTATACAGATAAAAATATACATAGAGAAAAATCACATGGGAATTTTCTTTTGTGGTTTCTGTGCCCCTATACTTCTCTTGCCTAGGTTTTTGCCCTGGTTGTTAAATATTCGTATTACATTTTAAATTATTTATATCTAGAGGTACCATTGGGGCTTAAATTTTACTTTATGAAGTTACTTTTCTTCTGAATAAGAGCTTAACTTTGATTTTATGTATTTATCACATGTTTGAACATTTGAGAGATGAGGTTTCTATTTAAACAGGATAGACTAGTGGTTTTGAGAACTATTGGAATAGACCTTGAAGATGGTAAAAGGTAGCAGGATCCGTGAAAGCATTCGCTGAGATAGCCTGAGTCTTCTGAAAATGTACCAGCCTTTCCCAGAGAGGGGCTTGGGGCATTATGGACATTAACACTGCTTTACAAGAAATGTCAGTCTACCCTCGTCCACTGCAACCCAGCACATGGAATTCACAAATCTGTCAAAGCCTTTGATAAGTTCCAAGCCCTCCTTATGTGCTTGTAACCAACTGTGATGAGCTTACATATGTCAAGTTGGTGGTGGCCCTTTATGCTAAACCTAATTAAGGTTGATGACAATAAGAAACTAGAGCAAAGGGTAGGCCTCTATAGCATTAGCAGAGAGGGAAAACCCCATAAAGTGGTTGATAGTAATTGGGTAAGTGGTAAAGGACTATGGCAAAGAATCTCAGGCCAAGGATATTATTGATGAATACTTCAAATATAAGAAGTGAACAAATAAAAAATTTGACTTGTGGAAAAAACAAAGGGAGATAGAGGGCTTGTTAACAGAGATAAAAAGGCAGGATACAGTATAGAATATATACTATTAAAAATGTTAATGGTATAGCCAATGAATATAAGGTAATATGCAGTAGAAAGATTAAATGGTCCTTTACTATTTCATGTTACTTTTTACATTGAATGACCTAGACTCACATAATGGCCTTTCTGTTTGCTGGTTGAGTGACTGTAGCCATATCACTTAACCTCACTGAACTTTAGCTCTTCAAGTAAAAATGAAGAAAGCAATGCTTATCTTACAGAAAATTTTTAAGGGCTAACTATATGAAAGCATTTTGATAAGTTTGTCTAAATGTAAAATCTAGATTGTGGAAGGAAATAGAGAACATACGTATTCTGAAATGACCTCATTGTTAGGATGAAGGATACCTTTAAAGTTTGTTAGAGGAGAGAGATGATCAACACTGTCTTCACTGTGTTTTAAGTGTATTAGATTCATTTGTTAAGTTTGGCCTTCAAATTTTCATTAATTTGGAGTGTTTAGGCTTTTGAGGTTTTCATTTGTAAAAATTGTTAGCTCTTGGGTATTACTAACACAAATATTGATGTGTAGCTTTGGCCTGTTAGCTATCAATGGAAATCAGAAAATCAATAAACTTAATAGCTGTTCATTACACAGTTGATGCATTTGTAGGACTATACTGAGTACTGTCAGTGAGGAATCAATTCAGTCAAAATCTATTATCAGATCACTGCCAATTTTTTTTATAATATACTATTTTATTTATGACTTTATATAGCTACTACAGCACTTTTTAGTGAAGCAGTCTTTTGTCTTGTGGGGTTCATAATGCTTATAATTCTGATCCTTTCATCTAGTTGGAAGCACCTATCACCCTGGAGGTATTCCTGAATTAGCTCTCTCTTGGTATAAGCAGGGCTCTAGCTCTTAGGGTAGCTTCCACCCTAGGATTAGTTTCATCTAGTCTATTCACTCAGCCAGTTTTCACTCACTGATTCCCTACTATAGGCTAAATACTATGTGCATACATATACCTGGACTCTTCTGTATTATATAATCTAGTGAGTGAGAAAATGTATAAAATTGTAACATAAATGCTATGTTTGGGGTTCAAAGAAACAACTCTAATTAGTACAGCTTTGGGAAGGCTTCATAGGGAGTGGCATTTGAGCAGAATTTTGCAGAAGTAAAATTCGTTTTGTGAAGACTAGATGACAGGCATTCCAGCCTGAGGGAAGAACTTGAAAGGAAGTATTGCATGCTATAGAAGTTCATAAAAAGTTTCTAATCAGATTTATAGGTTCAAGGGAGAAGGTTAATTCCAAGCTGAGGGTTAAAGAACAAATAAAAGTTATGTAGATGAAAGGGAGAAAGGATAGGAGTATTCCAGGTAAAGGAAACAACATTTATAAAACCTATAGGCAACAGAATATGGCTCCTCAAATAATTGAGAACTGAATGAAGTTTAGCATGGCTGAAACCAAGTGAACCATGTAGGAAAATGATGTGCACCAAGCACAGAGATTTTACCATGCAGAGATTTGCAAACTCTCCCTTAAAAAACAAAAAGTCCCAAAGAAATTCATTAGGGCTATCGGGAAAATGGTATAGGACACCGATCTGGGCAAGGATTCTTTGGGTGAGTCCTCAAAAGCACATACAATAAAAGCAAAAATTGACAAATGGAATTTCATCAGGCTTTATAGCTTCTACACAGCAAAGGAGACAACGAAATGAAGAGACAACCTACAGAATGGGAGAAAATGTTTGCAAACTAGACATCTGACAAGGAATTAATAAAGAGAATATATATATTTAAGGAGCTTAAACAACTCAACAAAAACAAATAATTTGACTTGAAAATGAGCAAAAAACTTAAATAGACATTTCTCAAAAAAAAAAAAAGACATACCAATGGCCAACAGGTATATGAAAAACACTCAGCATCACTAATCACCAGAGAAATACAAAGCAAAACCACAATGATATCATATCACCCTAGTTAGAATGACTTACCAAAAAGACAAAAAATAACAGTTGCTGGCAAGGGATGCAGAGAAAGGGGAAAACTGCTATTGGGAATGTAAATTAGTACAGCCACTATGGAGAACAGTCTGGAGGTTCCTTTAAAAAGTAAAAATAGAACTACCATTTGATCTGGCGATCCTACTGCTGGGTGTATATTCAAAACAAAGGAAACAGTATATCGAAGGGATCTCTGCACTTACATGTTTATTGCAGCACTATTCCCAATGGCCAAGATATGGAATCAACCTAAGTGTCCATCAGTACATAAATAGATTAAGAAAATGTGATATATATGCAAAAGAAAATACTCAGTCACGAAAAGAATTAAATCCTGTCATTTGCAGAAACATGAATGGAACTAGAGATCATTATGTTAAGTGAAGTAAGTCAAGCACAGAAAGACAAATACTGCATGCTCTCAATCATATGTGAGAAGTAAAAAAGTGGATCTCATGTAGTTACAGAGTAGAATGGTGGTTACAGAAGCTGGGGAATGAAGAGAAGTTGGTTAATGGGTACAAAAATTCAGTTAGATAGAAGGAATTCATTCTAGTATTCATTAGTACAGTAGGGAAACTATAGTTAAAGGTAATTTGTTGCCTATTTCAAAGTAATTAGAGAAGAACTGGAAGATTTCTAACATGAAGAAAAAAATATTTGAGTTGATGTATGCCTATATCAAAACAGCACATGTACTCCAAAACTATGTACAGCTGTGACATGTCAATAATTTTTTTCTTAATTTTAGGGAGTACAAATGGTTTTTGGTTATATGGATGCATTGTATAATGGAGATGAAAGTCTGTCTGGACCTTAAGTGTACCTTCCATTCCACCTGTGCACATCATACCTAATAGGTGATTTTTTTATCCCTCCCCTCAATAATTTTTTCTATTTGTTAGGGGTGGAGATTTGCCCATAGGACAGGTTTTTATAGGTGATATTATGAATGTTGTTCTAAAAAAAGTATGAAAGTCCAACATCTTGAAAGTGCATAAAAGAGAAATGTTGCTTGATGAAAGTTGATGGCCTGTTTTGTGTATAAAATAAAATGTGACAGTTTTTGCTTTATAGCAGGATTGGGATTGTACTCATTTAAAAGAAAAAAACAAGTTTCCAGATTTTCACCAAAACCTTTTAATAAGAACTCTAATATTTCATTTTTAATATAGGGCATTAAGGATTGTTGTGGGGTTCGGTTTTGCTTTACTTTTAAATGTTAGTCTTTCAGGGAGGAGAAATAAATTGGCTTAGACTTTGCTTCTGAGCACGGTAGCCAACTTCAAGGCTATGACAACCAGACTCTGCATGTCCCAGTCATCTTGCTCCCAGTCCTTTCATCCCTGTCTTGCTTCATCCAATTTGTTTTCCTTCTTTTTTTCTCATCTCTTTATTCCTTTTTTCCCCTTCCTGTTGCTTCATACCCCTTTTTTTTTTATGTCTCTTATGTCACATTTGCCTCTCCAACCTCTTTCTTTCTGTATTTCCCAGGCCTCATTTTTCTTTCTTAACCTCCACAATATATAACTAAAGTCTGTTATATTTGCTGTACTTAGCGAATATCACCTCATTTTTTAATAGTTCTTCCATTTTCTGCAGTTTTACTTTCTGCAGTTTCAGTTACCCACAGTCAACTGTGGTCCAAAATATGAAATGGAAAATTTCAGAAATAAAAAACTCACAGGCTTTAAATTGTGCTCCATTCTGAATAGCGTGATGAAATCGTGCAGCATTGCACATGAGTCATCCATTTATCCAGTGTATTCACACTGTGTACACTGCCAGTTCATTAGTCACTTGGCCATCTCAGTTATCAGATTGACTGTCATGGTATATCATCACGTAGGTATTATATTTTCTCACATCATCACAAGAAGAGGGGTATATAATAGGATTTTTTCTTCCCTAAGAGACAGGGTCTCAATATGTTACCAAGGCTGGCCTCAGACTCCTGGGCTCAAGCAATCCTCCCACCTCAGCCTCCCAAGTAACGGGGACTACAGGCATGCCGCCACCCTCAACACAATAAGATATTTTGGAGAAAAAGGGCCACATTCACATAATTTCTATTACAGTATATTGTTATAATTTTTCTATTTTATTCTTATTGTTAATCTCTTACTGTCTCTAATTTGTAAATTAAATTTTACCATGGCTATACATGTGTAGGAAAATAAAAGTATATACGGGGTTTAGTTACTATCCACAGTTTCAGACATTGGCTAGGTGTTGGAATGTATCCCTTGTGGATAATGGGGGACTAATTTAAATGGGATATGTATATTTCTCTCCAGATATGTTTTATTTTTCATATATGTAAGCACATATGATTTGCTTATTTCTATGTTCTATTTTTTCCCTCTGTGGGTCAGCAACATTTACCGGAAAAAGACGATGCGCAGCAGGTGAGGAGGAAGCTGTTAGGGGTCATCTTCAATTTCTGTCAGTGTTTGTATTTGCTTTAGTGGAGATTGGGTTGGAATATTTCCCTTGTGTCTCTATGGCATAAAAGATGTTATTAAAATAATCCAGGAAGATTTCATGGAGGAAGTAACTACAGTGACAGTCTGCTATTTGATTTTCAACTCAATAACATTCTCTAGGCAGAGGTTTCATCCATGAGCTAACATCCACCTCAGTGATATTCACCTGGCCACCCTATTCTTACCACAGGCATTACTGCTTCACTGCTGCACATTCAATTACTCCCTTTTCATGATACATTAGAAAGACTATTCATTTTGCAAAATTAAAGTCAGAAAATAATTATGTGATACCAGTGCACTACACTCAAAACAAAAGAACTATTGATGTGAAATGTTTTTCATTTTAGATGGTGTCTTTGATACCACTAAGTAATTGGCATTTTTAACAGATTCTTTAGTAAGTATTCATAGAAAAAATGATTCTGATTATTTCATGACATAAGACTCAGAACAGATTCTATAATACAACATTGACACTCTGTCCCAGCAGTGTGTTATATTAGATAAAATATGGCCTTAGAATCAGAGAGATCTGTCTTCAAATCCTAGCTCTGCCAATTACTAACTGACTGGTTTCTCTGATTTTCTTCATCACCAACCTCAGGTAGACGTATCAAACTACATATGCATCCCACTGTTTTTCTTCGGGAAGCTCATTGTCCCAAGCCAAAAATGGCATATCTTCTTTCTCCTCAAACTTACCACAGCTTCTCTTTTCTGTTCATGCCCAACTGATGTCCCACATCTTAACTACCTACCCATCTGTTAACCAAATGGAATTTGCTCCTATGCTCTTCTTCCTTATATTAAAGGTATTGCCATTTCCTCCAGTTTGTTCCCAGGCTCCTCTTGCTTTATCAAGCACTTCTCTCCTTTGATGACCTCCTTTTTCTCCAGCATCATTGGTCTTTCCCTCTATTCTGTATCATTCAGTAACAGAAAACAAGCATGCTCTAAGAGCTCCTATTTTAAAATAATTCTTTTGAACCCACAATCCATCATCCCATTTCTCTCTTCCCCTTTACAGCCAGATTCTTTCTACTCACGTGGTTTCTACTACTTAACCTGTCATTCACTTTTAAAAGATAGACAGCTTTAAGATATGAGTCACATACCATGCAACTCATCCGTTTAAAGTATGCAATTTAATGGTTTTAATATATTTAATTAGAACATTTTTGTCCCCTGCAAAAGAAACTCTGTTCACACTACTAGTCACTCCTCGTCCCACCCCTACTGCCCCCTAATCATAAATAACCACTAGTCTTCTTTCTGGCTCTATATATTGGCATATTCTGGACATTTCATACAGATGAAATTGATCAATATGTGATCTTTTATGATGACTTTTTTATGTATAATGTTTTCAAAGCTCATCATGTTATAGCACGTATGAGTCCTTCCTTTTTATAGCTGAATAACATCCCATAGTATGGCTCTATCACATTTTATTTATGCATTCATCATATGATGGACATTTGCATTGTTTCCCCTTTTTAGCATTATGAAAAAGGCTGCTATGAACATTCATCTACAAGTTTTTTGTGCAGATACATATTTTCATTTCTCCTGGGTATTTACCTAGGAATATAATTGCTGAGTTGTGGTAACTTTATGTTCACCCTGGTAGGAACTGCCATATTGTTTTCCAAAACAACTACATCATTTTACATGGTCCTTGGCTTTACAGTGGTTCCGACTTAGGGTTTTTCAACTTTAGTATTTTGTAAAAAGTGGTATGCATTCAGTTTGCTCCTTGACTTACAATGGGCTTATGTCTAAATAAACCCATCCCAGGTTGAAAATATCGTAAGTCAAAAATACACCTTCAACTTACTTTTTGACTACAGTATTTTAAACTTAGATAGGTTTATTGGGATGTAACCCCATTGTAAATCAAGGAACATCTGTCTCTATTTCTACCACGCATTATACAAACGTATTTGAATTTCTCTATATTCTCATCAACACTTATCTGTCTTCTGTTAATATAGGCATCCTAGGGGGTATGAAATGGAGTCTAACTAAAGTCTGTAGTTTTGACTTTCATTTTCCAGACCACTAATGATATTGAGCATTTTTTTCATGGACTCGTTGGCCATTTATATATCTTCTTTGAAGAAATGTCTACTCAGATCTTTTGCCCATTTATAAATTGGGTTATTTATCTTTTTATTATTGAATGTAAGAATTCTTTATATGTTCTGGATACCTGACCATTATCAGATATATGATTTGCAAGTCCTTCCTTCCATTCTGTTAGTTGTCTTTTTACTTTCTGGATGTTGTTCTTTGAAGCATAAATGTTTTTAATTTAGAAGATGCTTATTGATCTACTTTATTTTTGGGGTATCTTTTAGGATGTGATATCTAAAATGATTTTGTTTTACCCAAGATCACAAAGATTTATTACTACTATATTTTCTTCTGACAGTTGTGTAGTTTTAGCTTTTATATTTCAATATATGATCCATTTTGAGTTCACTTTTGTGTATGGTATGAGAAAAGGGTTCAACTTTATTCTTTTGCATGTGGATTATACAGTTGTCCCAGTTCCATTTGTTTGTCTCATTCACTTTGTAACTGTTTTTATTAGGTATGAGATACATTCAGGCCAGGCATAGTGACTCATGCCTGTTACCTGGCACTTTGGGACACCGAAGCGGGAGGATACCTTGAGACCAGGAGTTCAAGACTAGCCTGGGCAACACAGCGAGATCCCAGCTCTACAGAAAATTAAAAAATAAAAAAAGTTAGCCAGGTGTTGTGGCACATGCCTGTAGTCTCAGCTACTTGGGAGGCCAAGGCAAAAGGATTACTTGAGTCCAGAGGGTGGAGGCTACAGTGAGCCAAGAACACACTGCCAACCTGCATAACAGTGAGCCAAGAACACACTGCCAACCTGTCTCTTTAAAAGAAAAAGAAAACAAAAAGAAATACACTCAAAAGCTTATTTATAATATAGGTAAAGGACATAAAGAATAATAATAATACAGACACCTGCACTTGAGATATAGAAAAATGAAAACCCTTCTGCAATTTCCTCCAATCTTATCCATTCTGAATTTTATGCCTGTTATTCTCTTGTTTCCTTGTGTGGTTTCACAACATCTATGTGTGTTACCAATAATATAACATTTGGTTTTAAATGATTTTCAATTTTTTATAAATGAAAGAATAGTGTATAATTTTTTATGACTTGCTGTCTTTTTCTATTCAACATTATGTTATGCATTCATAGTAATAATACCTGTAGTTGTAATTTATTTATTTTCATCATTGTTAGTATTCTATTTTCAGACTACCTAAATTTATTCATTCTCTCGTTGATGGGCATCTGGGTTATTTCAGATACTTTGCTATTATAGTCATTATCAATATAAACATTCTTAAACCTCTTTCCAAGTACATATATATAAGACTCTATAGGGTATATATATATACCCTATAGGAGTAGAATTACTGAGGTACAAGGCGCACACATGTTCAGTTCTACCAGATAGTGCCAAACTGTTTCCAAAGTGATTGATGCCATCTTCACTCCCACAAATATTGTATAACATTTCTGATTGCTTCATACTTCACATCCTTGCCATACTTCATGTTTCCAGACTTTTTAATTATTGCCAGTGTGTGATTTTTGTTGCCACAGTGTGATGACTGTAAAATGTTATCTGATCTTGATTTGTGAAACATCTTTTCCAAGGTTGCTAATGGGATTGAATTTCTTCTCATATATGTATTGGTCATTGGTATTTCTTTATCTATGACATGTTTGTTCAAGTTTTTAATCACATGTTTCTATTAGTTTATCTTTTATTAATTCTTTGTAAATTAATGTGTGTTGCAGATATCTTCTCTCAGTAGGTCTTTATTTTCATGTAGTCTGATTTATTAGTCCTTTTTTTAATGTTTTAAACTTTTTATGTCCTGTTTCAGAGATCTGAATTCTTTTCTAATTCAAGGTCTTAAGCATATTCTCTCATATTGTCCTTTTAAAATTTTATGGTTTTATCTTTCCCATTTAAGTCTTTAGTCCATTTGGAATTGATTTTTATATATGGTACGTTATACAGATGCAGTTATTTTTTTTTTTCTATGGGTAACTGTTTATCCCAGCATCTTTATTTAATGCTCACTTTTTTCACTACTGATCTGCAATGCCAGCTTATTCATCAGTCAGGTTTCCCAATACGTGTAAACTATCTCCGGGCTCTCTGATCTGTTGTGTTGGTCAACTTATTTGTCCCTAAACTAATAGCACACGTATTAATTGCTAGCTTTATAAGTATTGATATCTGGCAAGACAAGTCCCCACCTCATTCTTCTTCTTCATAAATATTTATTTTTAATTTTTGCACTTCCATATAAATTTGAGAATGAGTTTTTTTCAAATTTTACTAAATAGATAAATAAATCGACTGACCAACTAAAATGGCAGGATTTTATTGAAATTACATTGACTCCATAGATTGATTTGGTAAGAAATATCTTTATGATATTGACTATTTTTATCCTTGAGCATAGTGTAGCTCTGCATATTTATTTAGGTTTTGTTTAGTGTCTGTTTATAAAATTTTATAGTTTGCTCCCTAAAGTATTGGCACATTGTTTGTTGGATTTAATCCTAGATGCCTTATATTTTTATGCTATTAAAATGATTATCTTTTTGGAAATTGCATTTTGTGTTCATGGTTGTTATACAGAAATGCAGTTGATTCTTGAGTATTGATTTTGTACCCAACAAATTATCTGTAGATACTTTTGGGTTTTCTATAAAGACAATCATCTTAACTTTTTGTTTCATCCTTTCCAATTGTTATGTTTTTTGTTTCTTTTTCTTATCTTACTGCACTGACTGGAACCATCAGTATCTAATAGAACTGGTACTAGCCAGCATAATTATCAAAAAATTTTTTTTAAATATTTCACCATTAAGTGTAATCTTTATCTTTTCATTTGGGTTGGGATTTTTTGGTCTGTTTTCGGCATATTCCCTTTTCTTCAGATCAGAGATGTTTCCTTGTTTTTCTGGTTTGTTTTTAATATCAAATAAATGTTGAGTTTCAGCTGGGTGTGGTGACTTACACTTGTAGTCCCAGCACTCTGGGAGGCTGGATCAGGAGGGTTACTGGAGCCTAAGAGTTCGAGGCTACAGTGTGCTATGATTGCACCACTGCACTCCAGCCTGGGCAACAGAGCTAGACTCTGTCTGTAAATAAATAAATAAATATTGAATTTTATTATAGACTGCAGTGTTTTAATTTAGTTTTCTCCCTTATCAGAAAATGTTATGAATTACATTAATATTTCTTCTGTGTTAAACTAAATTTATGGTTCTGAAATGAATCCAACCTGGCTATAATGTATTATTTTTTTTACACTCCTGATTTCATTTATTTTTATATAGATGAAGCATATGAATATATGTGTGTAATTTTTTTAACTCTTATACCCTTTTTGCATCTGCATTCTTCTATAACATTTCTTGTTTTTTGTACTGTTCTTGACTGTGTTTTAGAAGCAAGATTGTACTGACCTAATAAAATGAATTCAGAAGTCAGTTTGTATAACAGCAAAATTTTCTTTTCCTTGAAGGTCTGCTAGAACTTTTCTGTAAAATCTTCTGAGTCTGGTGTTTAAAAAAAAGATTTTTAAACAAATGTTTCCATTTTTTTGTTCATTAAAGGACTATAACTATTGACTTCATTTTGGTCATAGTGGATTTTTTTACTTCCTATGAGCTCAGCAATACATTTAATTTAATTTTTAAAGATATTTTGTTCAACACTACTTCTTGTTCTGGAATTATCATTTAGCAGTATCAACCAGGCTGGACATGGTGGCTTACACCTGTCATTCTAACACTTCAGGAGGCCAAGGCAGGAAGATTGCTTGAGCCCAGTAATTCAAGACCAGTTGGCAACACAGTGAGACCTCATGTCTACAAAAAAATATATAAAATTTGCAGGGCATGGTGGTGTGTGCCTGTAGTCCCAACTACTCAGGAGGCTGAGGCAAAAGGATCACCTTAGCCCAGGAGGTCAGTGCTGCAGTGAGCGGTGATTGTGCCACTGCACTCCAGCCTGGGTAACAGAGTGAGAGCTTGACTCAGAAGAGAAAAAAGAAGTATCAGAAGAAGTATTATTTAGAGAATCTTATCGTATGTCCTCTATAATCTGGGAAACAGAAGTCTTCATTTAATCACCATCCCTCTCCAAAGTGACTTATCACATCACTCCATTAGAACTGATTTTGTCAAAATCACCAATACTCTCTAATTTCCCAAACCTAATGGAATTGTTTTTATCATATGCAAACTCTCAGCAGCATTTTAACTCAAGTGTGATTACACTGTTCTTTTGGAAACACCCCTTTTTTAGTTTACATAGCAATAATAATCTGGTTTTTCTACCATCCCTGGCTAGGTCTGTCTTCTTTTCTTCTGCCTACTCTTCAAGTGTTGCTTTTGGAACTCAGTCCTTTTCTTTCTATCTCTATATTTTTCTTCTCAAGTGAATGTATTATTTTTCATTAGTGTAAATATCTTGTATGGACTTACTACTTCCAAATTTATAACTTCAGCACAAACTCTCTCTTGAACTCCAGACTTTCAGACTTTTTTTTTAACATATAGGCATCTGAAAGCCATCATCTTCAAAACTGAACTCTTAACTCCTACCCCTAAGTCTTCCTCATCTTAATGAATAAACTATCATTTATCTAGTTGCTTGATCCAGAAATTTGGAAATCAACCTTTATTCCTATATTTCTCTTGGCCCTCCACAAAATTTCTGTTGATTTTACATCCAAAATATGTCTCCACCACCTCTGCTAACCTCTATCTGAGTGTTCATCTCTTGCCTGAACTCCTGTAATAGTCTCACAAGTAACTGGTTTTTCTACTGTCTCTTGTGCTAAAGAGTGACTGCTGGTTTCTCTATCTTGTGTTAGAGAGTGACCAGGGACTACTTCATTTTGAGTTCTCTGGGGAGTTCTCCCTAAGGAGCTGGCATTCAGCTAAATCTGAATAACAAGAAGGGACTTGCAATTCAAAGAGTATTCTAGATGGAACAGCTTCTGGAAAGATCCTAAGGTAAAAAGCTTCAAATACTTAAGAACTGTGAAGAAGAACAGGGGCGGAGGTTAGAGATTTAGTTGAAGAATTAGCAGAAACCAGATTGTGTAGGGCTTTGTAGTAAAAGTATGGTGTTCGAATTTTATTCTAAATGTAGTAAGAATCCAACAAAATCCAACAAAAAGTGAGTTTAAATTTAGGGGGTGAGAGGAAAAAAAATGAGGATGATAATTCTACAAAAAATTACCTGCACACGCATGTTTATTGCAGCACTATTCACAATAGCAAAAACATGTAACCAACCATGCTGTCTATCAAAAGTAGACTGGATTAAAAAATGTGGTAAATATATAAGATGGGATATTATGCAGCCACAAGGGACAAAATTATGAACTTCGCAGCAATTTGGATGGAGTTAGAGTCTGTAATACTCAGTGATCTATCACAGAAACAAAGAACTGAGTACCACATGTTCTCACTAATAAGTGGACCCTGAACAATTATCATAATACTATAAGGTAGGGATTGGCAGTAGGGGGAAATGGCCAGGGGAGGGAGCAGGGAGACACACTTCATCAATAAGGGTACCTGATCTCAAACCAGGTAACGTGGGGACTAAAATGAGGCCCAAACTTTACCTGTACAATGGCCATTTGTATACCTAACCCTGAATTGTACCCTACATCTTTAAAATAATTTTTTTTTTTAATGGTGATGATATAACATATCTGGAGTTTGGGAAAGATGTTAAGACTAGAGCCAAAGATTTAAGAGTTCACCAGCCTATAACTATATGTTATCTAGAGAGAGAGTATAGATTAAGAAGAGAGAGGAGCCCAGGGTTGAGCCTTAGTGTACCCTTTCAGAAGAGCCAGTATAGAAAAATGAGGAATTGTAACCAGCGAGGAGAAGGAAAACCAGAAGTGTATGATGTCATGGAAACCAAGTGAAAAAAGTGTTTCAAAAATGAGGAAGTGGTCACTATACTGAATGATGGTTTGGAGAAGTAGAAATAGAATCCTTCTCCTATAAAGGCCATCATTGAGTAGTTTCAAAGACAGTGCAAAGGTAACTTTTAAGTGCTCTCTAGAAATTCTTGTGAAAGATAAACAAGAGAAAAAAAAGAGAGAGAGAGTATTAGTCCTCAAGTTTTCATCCCCAATAAAGGAACGCTACCACACTCATTAATCGCGGTATCCTGTCTGTGTTCAGCTCCTCATTCATGACTGAATTCCCTGTGAATGTTTAGTGTGATCCAAACACTGTTGTTGTTTTTTAGATTTTCAAACATACTGTTTTGATCTCTAATTTATGCTGGTTTGGCCCATTTCTGTTTTATAACAAAATTTCAGGGTGATTGATAATCTTTTGGACAAGATCAGGTTTTCTTAGAGCTTTGAGCTTTGCAATGTCTCTGACTAACTAGGCACAAAAAACTAAATATGTTCTCCTAGTAACTATAACATGGAGAAGCAAATAACTTGTCTTGTTTAGAAGAATCTTCCTTCCTGCAGTCTTCACCTTTTGAACACAGTTTTTGTAGTCGATGATTTTGTTTGAGGTAGTAACTGGCTTTATGAATGAATGTGTTTACTATACAAGATTTTGAAGCCGGGCTCAGTGGCTCAGCCTGTAATCCCGCACTTTGGGAGGCCGAGGTGAATGAATTGCCTGAGCCTGCGAGTTCGAGACACGCCTGGGCAACTTGGCGAGACCTCATCTCTACAATAAATCAAAAAAAATTAGCTAGGCATGGTAGTGAGCGCGCCTGTAGTTCCAGCCACTTGGAAGGCTGAGGCAGAAGGATCGCCGGAGCCCAGCAGGTTGAGGCTGCGGTGGCCGGGAGCAGCCACTGCACCCCAGTCTGGGCGACTGAGTGAGACTCAAAAAATAAAAATAAAAATAGAAATCCAAGAAGACACAAACAAATGGAAAAATATTCCATGCTCATGGACAGGAAGAATCAACATTGTTAAAATGTCCATCCTACCAAAGGCAATCTACAGATTCAACGTAATACCCATTAAGTTACCAACAACATTCTTATCAGACCTGGAAATGACAATACAGAAATTCATAGGGAAACATAAACGACCACGAATAGCCAAAACAATCCTCAGCAAAAGAAACAAAGCAGGAGGTATCACACTTCCAGACTTCAAACTTTACTATAAGGCTACAGTAATCAAAACAGCCTGGTATTGGTACAAGAACAGGAACATAGACCAATGGAACAGGATAGAGATTCTGGAAGCAAAACCTCAATTCCTCAACCAAATCATCTTTGACAAAGTCTCCAACAACCACTGGGAAGAGGAGAACCTATTCAGTAAATGGTATGGGAAAACTAGCAGACCACATGCAGAAGATTAAAATAGGACCCCTACCTATCACCATACACAAAAATTAACTCTAAATGGATCAAAGACCTAAACGTAAAACCCCAAACTATAAGAATCTTAGAAAATGCAGGAAACATCCTTATGGAAATTGGAACTGGCAACCAATTCCTATTCAAAACCCTAAAGGCCAATACCTTAAGAAATAAAAGATAGACAAGTGAGACCTCATCAAACTAATGAACTTCTGCAAAGCAAAAGAAACCATCAAGAGAGCAGGGAGACAGCCCACAAATTGGGAAAAAATATTTGCCTACTGTATATCTGACAAAGGCCTAACATCTAGGATCTACAAGGAACTCAAATGCGCCGAAAGGAAAAAAAACAGCCTCTTTAAAAAGTGGAGAAAAGACATGAACAGACACTTCTCAGAAGAGGATATACAGGCAGCCAACAGACACATGAAAAAGCGCTCAGCCTCACTCATCATCAGAGAAATGAAAACCAAAACCACATTCAGATACCACCTAACCCCAGTATGAATGGCCATCATTAATAAACAACAACAGATGCTGGCAAGGATGCGGAGAAAAAGGAACGCTTCCACACTGCTGGTGGGAATGCAAACTAGTGCAACCTCTTTGGAAGACAGTGTGGCGATTTCTGAAAGAACTAGATATCGACCTTCCATATGACCCAGCAATTCCCTTATTGGGAATATACCCAGAGGAACTCAAATCATTCTA
>CAUYQG010046211.1:0-24996 GCA_963574415.1 Tarsius wallacei
TATATTTTATATGAAACGTGAAGACTCATATAACCTCTCATTTTATGTGGACTATTTTTGAAAAAAAAAATAATAATTGAGCCGGGCTCGGTGGCTCAGCCTGTAATCCCGCGCTTTGGGAGGCTGAGGTGAGTGGATTCCATGAGCCCGCGGGTTCGAGACCAGCCTAGGCAACTTGGCGAGACCTCATCTCTACAATAAATCAAAAATCAGCCGGGCGTGGTAGCGCATGCCTGTAGTTCCGGCTACTCGGAAGGCTGAGGCGGAAGGATCGCCGGAGCCCAGCAGGTCGAGGTTGCGGTGGCCGGAAGCGGCCACTGCACTCCAGTCTGGGCGACAGAGTGAGACTCCAAGTCAAAAAAAAAAAAAAAAAAAATTGCTGAGAGGACATATTTCCTAGAACCATACCAGCACCCAAAATCTGCTGTATACATATTAGATACTCAATATATGTCAGTTTATTTAATGTAGTTTGAAGTGAACAGACAGATATACTTTGTAAAACAACCGAATATTTTATTTTCCTCTCTATCTTAAAATTCTTTCTTGGCTTGACTACAACAAAAACTTGGATGAGGACCAGAAAAACAAAACAAAACAGACAAGCAAGAAATGGCTTTTATCTTTTATTTTATATAATTGGAGAAAGCTAATTTAAGTTACTCTTTTTAGTTTTTAATGGAAGTAAAGAAGATTCACTGAGGTCTATAATTGTATTTTTTAAGCTTCCTCATAAAAAAAGTTAAAATATGGAACAATATGTAATTATCGAACATATGTACAGGCATTGTTCAAGATATTCACCAACAAAAGGCATATAAAAGTTTCAAAGAAAACCAAATATATAATATACAATACAAAGCATTTTATTTAATATAATATGTGTGTCATATAACAAATGGGCTATTAATTTACTAGAAGATGGACATTATCGGGCTCTTCCTTTAAAGCTGTAGCAGTAATAAATTAGATTCTATGTTTTAATCTCTGTATCACATTTAACAAACAGTTTAACAGTGAAAAAGTAATTTAAAAATAAATAAAATTATTGAATTTTTTGAATAATTACAAAGGGAACATCCAGAGTATGACAATATCTAAAATTTATTTTCCTATTCCTTCTGTTGTCCTCAGATATCATAACTGCTTTGTGATTCTTACTATCATATACTTGTTGGCTAGAAATGGATCTGCCCAGGAAAGTGAAATTCATACTTCTCTCTTTCACCTTTCTCAAAAGGATCTGCTAGGCTGGGCATGGTGGTTCACACCTGTAATCCTAGCACTTTGAGAGGTCAAAGCTGAAGGATTGCTTCAGACTATCCCAGGCAACATAGTGAGACCCCCATCTCTACAAACAAAACAAAACAAAACAAAAACTTAACCAGGCATGTTGGCACACATGTATAGACCCAGCTACTTCGGAGGCTGAGGTGGGAGGATTGCCTGAGCCTAGAAATTTGAGACCAGCTTGGCAAGATAGCAATACCTCATCTCTACAAAAATTGACATATTATCCAGGCATGGTGGCGTGTACCTGTAGTCTCAGTTGCTTGGAGTTTGAAGCTATGGGGAGCCGTGATTGTGCCACTGCATTCAATCTGGGCGATAGAGTGAAACCCCAATCTCAAAAAAAAAAAAAAATCTGTTTATCTACACAAGAGATTGTTTTTTCTTTCTTCTTTACTCTTCCCTTCCTCTGTATTCAAGACAGGGCCAAAAAGTAATAATGAAAGTATATGACCCCCATTCAGGCAGAGAGATGGGGGTCCAACAATGTGACATATCAAGAAAAATCCAATGAAAATGTTTACCCTTGCTAGGAGCCCTTCTTTCTTTTTCCTTGAAACTAGGCTGCATGTTTCTTAAGGACCTTGCTCAAGAAATTCCTTATTTGGCAATACTACCCATCTTCAGAAACTCAAACTGATTAAGGAGAAGAAACAAATTAATCTACAATTTCTTACTATGATGTATTTCTTCATAGTCTACTCAAAGGTTTGACTTACTGACCTTGTTGATTGTTTTATCGGAAACTTCTTAAAGCAAAGTATTGAAAACTGGTCATGTTTCAAAGAGTGTTTTTTAAAAATCTGATGATTAGTCCTGGATATCTTTTTAACTCACATGTACTAACCATCTTAGATAAGGAAGAATTATAATTTTATCTAATGTCTCTGAAAATAGATCCATTATAGATTTATGACTTGGGCATGATGACTTTGCTGTAGATGTTCTTAACTTTTTAAAATTCTGTATTTAATATTGGCGACTATTTCAGCAGTTAAGATTCTGTTACTATATTAGCTTTCAAAATTTTCATTCATAGTTTTACATTTTTCACCCATTTTAGTCAGTTGTTTAGAATATTTGGGGGTGTTCCAGCTGTTCAGATATAAAATAATCAGAGTTGTGCAGAAACCAAACTTGAAACTGCATTACAAGTTGCATGTGAATATGAGAAATCACTTGTAACTGATGGTTAAAATTAACTAGCATGCTCTGAACAGGTTCAGATTTTAATACCATTTCTTAAGAAAGGCAACCAAGAAGGCTATACAATGAAAAACATTAGTTTTTTTAAATAAAGGAAGATAAAATAGTATTTTTTGCTACTATTAATCTCTGAATCTGAATGGATGGATTTTTTTTTTCAACCAGATATACATACACATACCTAAGCTATCTATAAGATAATAAAGATGATACCTAAATAGAGAAAGATATTAATGCAATTTCAAATTTGGCTTCTACTGTGAGAAGTGAAAATCAAATGATATTCATAGCAAGAAACTGTAGATTAATTTGTTTCTTCTCCTTAATAATCTCATGTACTTAGAATAAGTATTTACCGCCACTGAGGGATAAGAACATCTCAGAATAGAGTAATTTAAGCATCACTCAGAAACCTGTTCCTTCCCTTTTGAACTTCATCTCCTCTATTACCACCTCATCTCACTCAATCTTCCATCCAAAGTAGGATTATTAGTAGATTTTAGTATCTGTCCAATTAATTTAGTGTCAAAATTAATGGGAATAACATTTATTCTAAAATTCACAGAGACAAAGAAACAAATGATATGATTAACTGGATCTGACAATATAACATATGTATTCTTTCTTTCTAATTAAAGACATATGTTGGGCTGGATGTCAAAAACCAGTATATTATGAGTGAATGTGATGCTTAAATTACTCTATTTAAATTTTTATCCCCCCCCCTTTTTCTTAAACATAAACCAATTTTTCAGAGCAGGGAATGATAAAGATGGTTCACTGCAGGGTGAGTACTTGGGAAGGTTGTTGAAATATTCCAAAATAGCAAATAACATTGTGTTGGTAGGATATGACTTCCAGGGCTACCTGTGATGTAGATGGGACTTTCTAGGCATGCTTCATTCTTGTCAGGGGAACCAGTTGCCGATAACTATTTTTTATTTTAATAAGAATTTCATTAGCTGGGCGTGGTAGCGCGTGCCTGTAGTTCCAGCTCCTTGGAAGGCTGAGACAGAAGGATCGCCGAGCCCAGCAGGTTGAGGCTGTGGTGGCCGGGAGCGTGCCACTGCACTCCAGTCTGGGCGACAGAGTGAGACTCCAACTAAAAAAAAAAAAAAAGAAAGAAAAACAAGATATTTACATAGTTTCAAAGTATATCTCTACAAAATACATACTAATTATAATGAAAAAAACAGTTCCTTTCCAGTGGAGAAACATGGAACATACTTCCTTAACCAAATGACCAAGTTAGCCTCACAAAAATCAACAATGTGTATGTACTTCCTGATGTGTGCCGAGAAGGGACACAGGATTGCTTCTGTGTTCTTCCTGCCAAAAAATGTATGATCTGACTCTAATCACATGGAAACATTAGAGGAATCCAAACTGATGGAAATTCTGCAAACATAACTGGCTTGTACTTCTGAAAACTGTTAAGGTCACAAAAGATAAGGAGAGAATAAAGAACTATTTAAAGAAATGTGACTGCTAAATGCAACTGGATAACAATCCTGGCCCAGAGGAAGAAGAAAATGGTGTTTTCTATAAAGATCAGTTCAATAAGTATTAAACATCTGTTCCTTGAAGTTCAGGCACACTGGATCCTCTAAGAGGGAAAATCTCTATATACTACTTTTTTGCAGGGCTGAATAATTTCCAAATATTCATTAATAATTTTTTATCTGTTAATTATCTGCCATGCTTTTTATCCATCTACGCATTCATTGTAAACATTTTCCAGTCTTAAGTTTGTTTATTGGTTTTTTCTTTTACTTTAACTTTTTTAACTATAAAAGTTAAACAGACTCCTTGTTTAAAAAATAAATATAAATTGTACAAAGAGCATAAAGACCAAAATGAAAAACCCTCTCAGATTCACATCCTACTCTCCAGATATTCTCTTTCTCAGTTCATTTTCTAAAGTTTGCCTCCTACTCTTTTTGCTTCCTTTCACTCTAAAAATTCCTAAATATTTCTGTGAATTACTCATGCAGCAAAAGCATGTGTCTTAATGGACTAGGAAAGCAAAGAGTTTACAGTGAAAAATCTGTAAGTTAGCCTCTATAGATTTTATGATAAAGGGATGTTTATATTCAAAACACACATTTATGCATATTTAAGAATTTTGAAAGTAAGAACACCTTATAAGAAAGCATGTACAGGCTGGACATGGTGGTTCACACCTGTAATCCCAGCACTTTGGGAGGCAGAGGAGAGAGGATGCCTGAACTCAGTGTTTGAGACCAGCCCGAGCAACATGGCAAGACCTCGTCTCTTGTACAATAATCAAAAAATTAGCCGGGTGTGGTGGCACACACCTGTAGTTCTAGCTAGTTGGAAGGCTAAGGCAGAAGGATTGCTGGAGCCCAGCAGGTCGAGGCTGTGATGGCCATGAGTGTGCTACTGCACTCCAACCTGGGCAACAGGAAAAAAAAAAGGAAAGAAAGAAAGCATGTACATAACTGACACATAATTAATGACAATAATGACATAGTGAGCCAGCAATGTAGATTCTGGGCTACTGGAAGTTATTACATAATCTTTGGTGTTATTCTTTTATTAAAAAAAAAACAAAACACCAGGCCAGGTGTCATGGCTCATGCCTGTAATCCCAGCACTTTGGGAGGCTGAGGTGGGAGGATTGCTTGAGCCCGGGAGGTCAAGACTGCAGTGAGCTGTGATCATGCCATTGCACTCCAACCTGGGCAACAGAGTGAGACTCCAGCTCATTAAAGTAAACAAACAAACAAACAAATGAAAAACCCACCCAAGAGCTTTTCCATTCTCTTGTTTTATTAACAATTTGTGTTGAAATTGGTGCTATTAGGTTAAACTGTGGTGCAGGTTGGAGGTAGAGATGAGTCTTCCTTCAGAAGACTAAGTACCTGAATCTGTTGGGTGTTGTCCTTCATGAAATAATAGGATCTTAGAACTAAAGAACCACTGGGAATTCTCTTGTTTCCTCTTTGTTTTATAAGTGAGAAACAAATGCTTGATATAGTAGGCATTCAGCAAATGCATGTTGAATTAATGGATGAGTAAAACAAGGCCCTTAGAAAGTAAATGACTGGTTCTTAGTCCTCCACAAATTAGTGACATTTGACCTCTGTGGTTTAAGTAAAGGAACCAGAATGTTAATGGTGGAGCTTTTACTTATTCATTTAACAAGCATTTTTTGAATGCTTAAGATATGCTATGTTCTGTCCAAGGTGTTATTCATCATTGTACACCCCATGACACAGTGACCACTTGCTCCTCTTCAGTGTCTGTGAGGAAAGCCCGTTGTTTTAGCTGGATTCTGGGATGTGGCATGTGGGGTGAGAAATAGGCTTCTCTGTGCTGGTTAAAACTGAACTTCTTTGTGTGTTTTTTTTCCAGCTGGAGGAAGAAAGATCTGTGCTCAATAATCAGTTGTTAGAAATGAAAAAGAGGTAGGCTTTCTTTCTGTGTTTATTGTGTGTGTGTGTGTGTGTGTGTGTGTGTGTGTGTGTGTGTGTGTGTGTCTATGTGTGTCTATGTGTGTCTAATAAGGAAAATGTCAACATGATATATATGGTAACTTGTAGTAGTAAACAAGTGACCTTCTATTCAGAAAATGGTGCTGGGATAGTTTGGTACTTAAAAGTGACAAATTATACAAATCCATTTGCAGAAGTTTCACTGTTAACTAAAACAAAAATAGTTTTAATTTTAAGCCATGTCCAGCTGCATTTATTCAGAAGTGATTTAAAGTCAGATTGTCTCATATTATACCACTATTAACTTCTAGTTTCAGTAACTAGAAATACTATAATCTTACATATAGTAATTGATCTGGACATAAACTTGATTTCAATTATATAAAACTTTAAATTTTCACTAATAATGGGTAATATCATTTTAAGTGTTTCCACTTATTTTCTAAAATACAGGTTTGTTATTTAATCTCCTATTATAGTCAAATGATGTTCAAGTAGAAACCTAGTAAGAAAGAACATGACCTGCAGAAATAATTGTTTAGAAGCCTGATGCTTATATATCCTAAACAGTCTCTGTCTGCTCTTTTAAAACGTGCAGTTTTTGTCTAGAGAAAAGTCTGTGCTTTACATTGCATGCCACGCAGGTTTAGTGTGTACTATTGCTGAGAACCAGAGCCTATGCACCGAGTTGCAGTAGACTACTAAATAGATGCATCTCACGACAGTGGCATGCTTTTTTGCTTATGAAAAACAAAACTGAAACTAGACACAAACCTTGGAGGACAGCATAAACAATAATTCCCCTATGTTCTTGTGAAGTATTTTATTCCTGCTTGTCTGGTCAGAGGAGGTTTCCCCTGGCTTTCCCTACTGAGGTGTGTGTTTTACACTGGCAGTGTCACCTCCTGCCAGCATGGCAGTTGCTTAAGAGTTGGGGGCTTTTTAATTTCAATTTAGATGTTTGAATTCTATAAGCTACATTCTAAAGGACATCAGGCCTTGGTCCAGGGGAGCTTTTTCTTCATCTTTTTAAAAAAAATTAAATACTGATATTCATTCTTCTTTCAAATTTCACTAAGGTGGTGTTGATTCTCCAGAATGCTTGTGTGTCTCACTCACCACTGCCAAGCCCCTGGCCTAGCCAGATCTTCTCCACGGTCTGTGAGGAGTGGTGTAACTCCTCTGCCATGCCTTAACCTAGTTCTGTGTATAGGCACAGCTCTGTCTCCTGTGGGCCTCAGGGTATTCAATTTTGCATAAATAAGGTTTTGTTTCTTTAAAAGCACCTTGTATAAGCAGTTATCAAAGATATGTAAAAACAAATAGGGCTTGTTCCTGTGGCATTCTGGCAAGGGAGCATAAAAAATGGTTTGGTATACCTACTGACATAATTCCCTTACATTTATCTAGCACTTCATAATTCACAAAGTTATCTAATCTCCAAACAACCAAGTGAAATATATGGTGGGGCTCGCATTTTAAAAAGATGAAACTAGTTGGGCATGGTATCACATGCCTGGAGTCCTAGCTACTTGGGAGGCTGAGGCAGGAGGATCGTAGTTATAATGCATGATGATCATACCTGTGAATAGCCACTGCACTCTAGCCTGGGCAACATAGACCCAGTCTCTAAAATAAAAAATAAAATAAAATTATGAGGTCGGGCTTGGTGGCTCAGCCTGTAATCCTGTGCTTTGGGAGGCCGAGGTGAGTGGATTGCCTGAGCCTGCGGGTTCAAGACCCACCTGGGCAACTTGGCGAGACCTTATCACTACAATAAATCAAAAAATTAGCCAGGTGTGGTAGCACGTGCCTAGTTCCAGCTACTTGGAAGGCTGAGGTGGAAGGAACACCGGAGCCCAGCGGTCGAGGCTGCGGTGGCTGGGAGCGTGCTACTGCACTCCAGTCTGAGCGACAGAGTGAGACTTCAACTCAAAAAAAAAAAAACAAAAATAAAAATAAATAAAATGATGAAAGTAAAGCTCAAGAAATTAAACAACTTGACCAAGGACTCAGGACTAATAACTGACAAATGCAAACTTAAGACTCAAGTCTTCAGATTTTTATGCTGGTTCTCTTCTTAGTGTACTTTTAAGATTATTTATTTATTTATTTGTTATTATTTTTAAAAGAAATGCTGTGGCCAGGTGCAATGGCTCACTCCTGTAATCCCAACACTTTGGGAGGTCAAGGCAGGAGTATTGCTTGAGCCCAGGAGTTGGAGACCAGCCTGGGCAACATAGTGAGACCTTGTCTCTACAAAAAAATAAAAAAACTAGCCAGGCAAGGCAGTGCGCACCTATAATCCCTGTTACTTGGGAGACTGGGGTGGAAGGATCACTTGAGTCGAGGAATTTAAGGCTGCAGTGTGCTATGATTATGCCACTGCACTCCAGCCTGGGTGACAGAGTGAGATCTGACTCAAAAAGAAAAAAAAAGAAATAATAAAAATAAAAGAAATGCTATGCTTCATTAGTCTTTATCATGTAACTTTAACTAAATTACATGCCTTTCAAAATATGATTAAACATGTGACTTTTTTCATGGCTTAAAAAGATGGAACAAATTTGAGGACTGTGAAGTTCTCCTTACTATACTATTTCTGTTCCTGTTTTATGCCCTGATGAATGTCCTAGGAGAATGTCTCTTGAAAATTACTCTTAATTTTGATCAGCAAATACAGATAAAGATAACAGTTTTTTCTGGGAGTGGAAATTATAAAAACCTATTTTCTTAAATTTAGAACTATCTTTGTGTTAATTAGCCCTTGTGGAAAGTTATTTCTGTTTTAAAAACCAGAATGTAAATGTATTTTACCTAATAATTTGGATCCTTAAATGCTTTCTAAAAGGCAGTTTGGTAAAGGATTTATATATAGGCCTATGTGTAATGGTTAAATAAATTTATCGAGCATCAAGTACTAATAAGAACTTGATATACTCTTAATTTAAAAGTCTTGCAAATACATAATAAAGTATTTGAAATGTACTCGATCATGTGGGAACTGAGTACTTAGTCAACATTTTAATTCAAAAGTTGATCATTAAAAATAAATAGTTAAGATAGTATATAGTCACTTCATTCCAATGGTATTAAAGTGTCTGATATTAAGGTACAGAACTTACTCCTGACTAATTTACCATTAAGAAACTAGTAGAATCTGGGTGGGCACAGTGACTCACATCTATAATCCCAGCACTTTGGGAGGCCAAAGTTGGAGGATTACTTGAGCCCAGGAGTTCAAACCAGCCTGGGCAACATAGTGAGACCTTATTTCTACAAAAATAATTAGCCCGGTGTGGTGGTGCACACCTATAGTCCTAACTATACTGCACTCAAGCCTGGGTGACAGAGTGAGACCCTGGCTCATAAAAAGACAACAAAGAAGGAAAGAAGGAAAGAAAGAAAGAAATTAGTAGAATCCTTCTGTATTTGCTGTGATTTTTTGGTAACTTTAAACGTTGGGTTGCAAGCAATATGTAAGTTTTTCTCTAAACATAAAAATGTTATCATTTCTTTAAAAAGCTCTCAAGTTGGTCAAACCTCTTTCAAAACAGGTTCTAAGATGTCTAATGGGTAAAGCAGGGTACACCTTGAAGTACCCTAATTGCCAGAGCTGGAGAGATTTGCTCCTCTGTCCCACTCAAGCCTGACACAGATTTAGGAACTGGTTTGGCTTCCCTCCCTTCTCCAGGCTTTTTAACACCAAAGAAGGGACGCCAAAGCCTTAGACGTGGACTTTTTGAAGTTAAAATTCCTTCTATTAATGTAAACCAGGATTTCTGTTAGGAACGAAAACTGGTTTGATGATAGTGTCGCCCAATTCGGAGAGGCCCTGTGCTGCTCAGCTCACTCGCTCACTGTGGGCTGCTGACTGTCTGACTGTCTCCGAGCTCGCGCCACTTACCAATGCTCATCTCACCCCTCTCTTTTCCCTTTCCTGCTCTTGCTTCCTTTGCTATATCTGTGTGTCTTTAATGGTAAGACTAAAGAAAGTCTATCCACGTTATAATAAATAAATTTCATATATTTTTAGTAAACCAAATTGTTGTATATATTTTTTTGGCTGCCTTTGTCCCTCCGTGTCTTGCTTTTGTTTTGTAAACTATTCTTAGCAGTATATACATATACACACACACACATATGTATTTCTTTTTATATCTATATACAGCAAAGAATTTCAGTGCAAATTTAGTCTCCTTACTGTATCTGCATTTCTCTTCATGTATCTAATATTTGGTTCTTGTTATCTTGCATTTTTAAAGCCTGCCCAGTTACACTTTAAGGTATTTGCTTCATTACTGGAATTTATTTCTTATGGAAGTAGTAAGGAAAGAATCTGGGTGAAATGTTCCCTTGGGAGATGGGAAGAGAAAAAGATTTCTGACCTCTCTGTCCCTTCTTTCATGTTATGTTTATCTTCTCTTCTTGACATTTTAGTAATACCAAGTCATTCTAGCCAACATGACTAAAGGTAATACGATTTACGACTCAGATGTCATTAATGATGGCACAAATGGTTTAACTGAACCCCTCTTTGTGGTTTGTACAGTGGAATTGGGGCTTAGAAGTGGCCTAAGAAGCTAGCAATGAAGATCTGTCACAAAGACGAGCTGCCAGGGTCTACTTCATTTGACATATAAATCTCAAGTCAGATTTCTTTCTTCTTCATGCATCTTTTGATAACCTGTATAAGAAGCATTCTGCAGGCCATCTTCTTAGAGCAGGCTGGCTGAGAGGTTGTGTGTGTACGTGATGATAAGCAGAGAGTCTGTGATGGCCCTAGAGGAGACACCTGTTCCTTTTTCCTTCTGCCAGCTGGTGGTTTGTTTATCCCTCCTCAATACTAAGCATTTGTGGGATCTTGGCCAACTCGAGTTCTGATTATAGGAAAACCTAAATCTGTTCTCAGCAAGCCCCAAATCCTGGTATTTCTCAGTAAAAACATTTAAAATTACATTTTTCAAATTTGAGTTGGATTTGTAATAAGTGAAGCTTTGGAAATTACTTTTGTAATAGAGTACCAAATGCGTTTAATAGAAACTTAAGAAACCCAGGAATTTTTTTATTTTTTTCGTCTTTGGATGATATCAGATATTTACTTTCCAGATGGCAAAAAGTGCCTGTACCTTCCTTCCACTTAAATTGTTGTTTTCTTTTAACCTAAGTGAGATACGATTTCCTAGCAGAGTGTTACTTGCTTAGTAATTTACCAGCATGGATGCCTACCCTTTCCAGTGTGTATATAATGCTTGGGTTTCTAATTCAAGACATTTCTGTAAGTCTCAGATTCTTTTCTTACTACTTTTCATTCTGGAGTGTAAGTGTAAGCCACACAATGAAATAAATACAACACTTATATTTTCATATTTGTGTAGAATTTCAATTTACCATAAATCATGAGAATTCTGTAATTTGTGTGCCGGATATCTTGGGTCTCACTAACCAGACATACATTTTGCCATTTCTAACCTGGGCCTCAGTTTCCTGTTCCTCCAGTTGGTTCAAAAACAGACTGAACCAATGCATCCTCTGCATTTTCCCAGTTATCTTGTCTAGAACTGAGCTTAATTTGGCTTATTGTTCGTTTTGACCGACTGATGCTTGTCTGCGCTAATGCAGTGTCTTAGGTCATATGGCCTGAGGCCTAGCCTAGGAAATTTTTATCCTGTTTTGATCTTCCTAAAGTATTTTTGTAATTTCCCTTTTATGTTTCACACTACATGTCATTTTTAAAAACTTTATATATTTTTTAAAAAGCTTAGATTTCCAGAAGAGTTGCAAAGGTAGTGCAGCCAGTTTCCAGAAATACCCCGCCAGCCTCCCCTGACATGAACACCTTACGTAGCTGTGGTCCACTTACTAAAACCAAGAGAGCAACGTTGGTACAATACTGTTCACTACACAACAGACTGCACTCAGATGTCACCAGTTTTCCCACTAATGTCCTTTTGTGTTCCAGGATGTCCAGTCTGTGACAGTCTCTCAGTCTTATCTTTAATAACCTTGGCATTTTTGGATGCATATACTTTTTGCAACAAAAATTTAAATATGTGCATACATATAAACACATATTAGCTTGCTCTCTTGGGTGGTATTTATTGTGTCTTGCCTTCCCCACCCAACCTCCCTATTCCTCCTTCATCTGTCCCCCACTCCCTAGACTTTTAAGGTAAATGTTGTCCTCTCATTAAAGTCCTCCCCCCCATAACCAAATGCTGACTCAGGCTGAGAACATAAACCAAGTTCTCTGGCTTTCTCCTTCTAGACTCCCCATGCTTTCATTCTACACCTGAAAAACCATTTTAACAGTTTCTGTTCTAGCATTTATGTAATTACCATTCATTTATATGAGCAACTTAATGTCCTCTTCAGATTCTATAGTTGAAACGTTATAAGCCTTCAGTTTGAATAGTGGTAATAATTTTTGTTACTGTTTTGGCCCACAAGATCTTAAAAACACATTCATGGAACTTCCTAAAAAGTTACTGAAATTAGTGAGAACCAACTGATATTTCCAGCATAAAACTGCTCTGCATGACATCCGTTTAATTGCTTTGCATGTATGTATTTTAATTGTTGTTACTGCTTGGTAATAATTTATTCAAGAATTAACAAAATTCAACCCGTGGTTAGATTTTGGTAGAATTTTTTTGGGGGGGGGGTACAACCATTTTTTTTTTTTAATTCTACATCTTCCAAATTTATTAACCTGTTTCTTTAAGTTCAAATGGATACAATCATATGCAGATTCTGGCATGTCTATGCATAGGTAAACTTTTTCTCCCCTCACAGTAAGTAAAATTTCAAGTAAAATTTTGTGAACATTGGCCTTAACTCCCTATAAAACTTCCCTATTATGCTTTTTTTTCACATTAACATTAATTGTGTGTTTGTTCTAGAACAGTTGTACACTGACCACTCCCTCAGTTGATTTCTGGAATTTTTAACTCTTTGGTCTTTTAGAGAAGCTGAGTACATAAAAGATGCAGATGAAGAAAAAGCTTCCTTACAGAAATCCATCAGTATAACTAGTGCCTTACTCACAGAAAAGGACGCAGAGCTGGAAAAACTAAGAAATGAGGTAGAGTACCAACTCAGGTGAATGTGAACATTCACACTGCCTCTTTTTGTTCAAACTCCAAGCCTAAGCTAAAATACTGTGTTTCAGGTCACAGTGCTCAGGGGAGAAAACGCCTCTGCCAAGTCCTTGCATTCAGTTGTTCAGTCTCTAGAGTCTGATAAGGTGAAGCTTGAGCTCAAGGTAAAGAACTTGGAGCTTCAACTCAAGGAAAACAAGAGGCAGCTCAGCAGCTCCTCAGGTAAAACGATGCCCCCCAGCACTTGTCCATGCACGCACTTCCTCCCAAGGAGCCATTTCTGGTAGAGAGCTCATTGGAGGCAGCCATTGTGCTGCCCTGACTTTGACTGTCCTTGCCTCTCCCACTGTTTAATCACATGAGAGCTGGTCATGGGCCAGGCCCCACACACGTCCCTGCTTCTGGGCCTCATGATCTGTGAGTGTTGTCACAAACATAAGACAGTGGACAAGAGCTGCCATTATGGCAGTGACTGTGGGGTCTGAAAGTGCATGGCAGTGCAGGAGAAGAGGTGGTCCCTTTGGTGGCGAGTAATGGATTGCTTCTTTAAGTTCAGATAGAGATGAGAGACATTCTTACCTCCATCTGGCCAGTAGTTGGCCAGCTTGAGGGAGAACACGAGAAGGGCAGGGTGGTGTCTGTAGGGTCCCTTAGCATCCGGGAGGGGATGAGAACTCATCTACATGTTCTCAAAGAGACACATCTGGAAAATCCACTTGAAGATGAGTTGCAATCACTGTCCCTTTTCACTGCAGTAACAAAAAAAATGGTAGAGTTTTTTTTAAATTCTCCCTCCGCTTTTTTTTTTTTTTTTAAATATAAGGTAATACTGATACTCAGGCAGAAGAGGACGAAAGAGCCCAGGAGAGTCAGGTAATATTCCTACCTTATTGCTTTGCTTTCTTGCTGTTTTTCAATTGAATAGGTAATATGTTTATGCAGTCCAGACATTAAACAAAATTAAAAATATATACCATAAAAAGTCTTCCTCCAAACTGTCTCTCCTGCTCAATTTCCAAAGTCCAAACAGGTAATTACTGTTATTCATGTCTTGTTTTTCCAGAAATTAAAAAAAAAAAAAAAGAATATATAAGCCAATACTAATACTACCCGCCCCCCCCTTTTAAAACAAGTATTGGCATACTATATAACCTGTTCTGTACTTATCTTTATGGCTGTGTAGTGTTCCATTATATGAATGTAGCATAATTTAATCAGTTTCCTATTGGTTGATATGATGCCTGGGATGTTTCTGATCCTTTGGATGTATTATAAGCAATCTGTAAGAAATTATCCTGGGCAGCTATCATTTTATGTATTAGTATTTCTGCAGGATAAAGTCCTAGAAGTAGAATTGCTCTGCCAAAGGGTTCCATTCTCATCTTTACCCAGAAAGGCTGAGTTCTTGAAAACCCAGTCTCTTTATGCCAAAATTAACAAAACAACTTTAGTTTTTAAAATGGCCTTATATGAAGGCAATCTATTCCATATTTGGAAACATAATTGTACATGTGCAACAGACATCATTTACTTATTTTTTTTGGTAGAGATGGAGGTCTCACTTTGTTGTTACCCAGGCTGGTCTCAAACTCCTGGCCTCAAGCAATTTTCCAATCTCACCCTCCTAAAATGCTGGGATTACAGACATGAGCCACTATGCCTGGCCCTGATATTAATCTTTTAACTTTAATAATTTACTTGGTACATACTTATCCTGTTCAAAATTCAAAGGTTCAAAAGCCATCTTTCATTTTTAAATAAAATTTTAAAAACTCATTGAGTTTGAGATTTTAGTTACCTGACATCTCCTTTGAGGGGCATGGAAGGATTTCAACAATGTGCAAGTTTGCCCTGGATTAGCATTGCCTACTTTGTATGTCTGATTGCCTTAATAACTAACAGTGTCTTCTCTTCCCCCCTTTCCACTCTGCTTCCGTTTGTTTCATCTGCTGCTGACAACACTTTTCTTCCAATCAGCAAATGGTTTGTTTTATGTTTCCTAATTTGTGTGCACATGTGTGTGTGTGTTTGTGTGTGTGGCTTCCCACTATACTTATGTCCATTTTGTGACTTTTTCTTCTTCCTGAAATGGACCTCTTAACAGAATACTGACTTATAAAATGCAATTCAAGAAGTAGAAACAGACTCAGTAGGTCTGCCTTCAAAGGTGGCCTCTTTCATGTTGGGAATATTCTGCACAGACTGACTGCTAGCTTTGCTTCATAGCATGCCCCGGCAGGAAAAAAAACAAAACAAATATTTATTGAAAAAGTAAAATGTATGTGTATATGTGTGTATGTATATATATTTTAAATATTGTTAAGTGGAATCTTTCAGCAATGAGACTGTTTTTATTACTTATAAAAGAGGGAAAAAACTTTTTGAGTGAAGGTGCCCTTAGTTTGAAAGGAAATGTTCAGGCAAGCGTGTTTCCTCCTGGTGGCCATCTCCTCGCCCCACTTGCCCATGATTCTTGGCACAGGTGACCTTCATATGTGTGGTACCTGAATGCTGCCTTGTCAGCGTGCCAGTATGTCTCTCCTCAGTTGAAAGCCTTTTTACATTTTCCCTGAAGACATGCTTACTTATCATTCCGCCATTACCAGTCAGTCATTAAATGATGGTCTGAAGGGAATTTCCATTTAACTTTTTCATATCTACAGAACAGAAAAGTCTTGGATGCATTCCAGCGTTTAATGGAAGAATTAACCTTTTTATGCATTTTGTAAAATTGTGTATATGTTTTTATGTGATAGAAGGAAAAAAGTTATGCCCATGTATTCAGAAATGTAAGATGATGATTTTTGGAGAATGCAAGGGTTTTTTTCTGTTGAAAAATTTTTTCCTTATACTTTTCCAGGAATCTGTAGCACTCTACTAATCCACAGATCTAAAGTATAATTTCATTTGCTTCAATAACATGCATATCCATTTATAACGATAAACGATCAATGAAATGTAATCTAAAGTGCTTTTTAAAAAAAACTTTTACATTTTTTATTTTAAAGATGTGGGGTACAGTTCAGGGTTAGGTACACAAATGTTCATTATGCAGGTACCCTTGTTGATGAAGTGTGCCCCCCCCCAAAATGCTTTTTAATATAAAATAGCATCTGCTCAGTAGGGAACATTTGAAGAATATTGAAAGCTAGAAAGGGGAAAAAAGAAACCTCCATTGCCCCATCACTTAGGTATGGCCTCATTTAACTCAGCTCTTTGGTTGAACAATCTCAGCATTCCTAATCTCCAGATTGAAAAACACGGGTCAGTCAGTAAGAGCCACTGTTGGCCTCTCCAGCACACATTGCAGCTGGAGCTTGAAGGTGTATCTTCTTGACTACTTGATACTCCAGCTTATGTATATTTTAGACATCTCACTGTTTTCTTTTCTTATTTTTTTTAAACAAATCAGATTGATTTCCTAAATTCAGTAATAGTGGACCTTCAAAGGAAGAATCAAGACCTCAAGATGAAGGTGGAGATGATGTCAGAAGCAGCCCTTAATGGGAATGAGGATGACCTGAACAATTATGACAGGTATTTCATATTAAGCCATAGTGATTGGAACTTTAGTTCCATCAAAATAAATATGTTTTTACTTTATTAATTTATTATTTTAATTTTTTTTTTGAGTCAGAGTCTCTCTGTCACCCAGGCTGGAGTGCAGTGGCACACTCACGACCACCATAGCCTCGACCTGCTGGGCTCAGGTGATCCTTCCACCTCAGCTTTCCAAGTAGCTAGAACTATAGGCGTGCGCCACCACACCCAGCTAATTTTTTGATTCATTGTAGGGATGAGGTCTCTCCAAGTTGCCCAGGCTGGTCTTGAACTCCTGGTGGGCTCAGGCAACCCTCTCGCCTCCGCCTCCCAAAGTGCTGGGATGACAGGTGTGAGTCACTGCACCCGGCTTAAATATATGTTTTTAAAATTAGATTCTCCAGTGGATTGTAAAAACAGACAAAAAGAAACAATTGCTTTGTAGTTTCTTTGCCATAAATAGATTTCCATAAATCTGGCAAGAGAGTAAGAGATTTCAAATGGTTTGACATGAAAATTTAAAATATGGAATGTACTACTTATACTGGAGACTTACACAATGAGTTCTTACTTATTTTTAAAAATCTTTACAAGCGTTATTTTCAATTTCTTCTAATAAAGTTTCTGACTTTACACATTAACATTTATAGTGATGACCAGGAGAAACAGTCAAAGAAGAAACCTCGCCTCTTCTGTGACATTTGTGACTGCTTTGATCTCCATGACACAGAAGATTGTCCTACCCAGGCACAGATGTCTGAGGACCCTCCCCATTCCACACACCATGGCAGTCGGAGTGAGGAACGCCCATACTGTGAAATCTGTGAGATGTTTGGGCACTGGGCAACCAACTGCAATGATGATGAGACCTTCTGATAAAGCCCCAACTAGGTTTTCTCACTAGCATTTAAGCAATTTAACACCAGCATTGAGTGTGCAGACTTCAGGAGAACTCATGTTATTTTTGTTCCCCATCAGCAAATCTAAGAAAATATTTTGATCTTCAACAAATAGTCCTTTAGTCTCACCTTATAAGTTAGAATAATAAATAAATACTTAGTAGGTGAGTTTCACCTCTAATTTTGTTTTCTTGATTTTCAAGTTTGAAAACATTGCACCAGATGCCATTACATTGTCCCTAAACCTCATAAAAAAATCCTTACCCTTACAATACTTTATTTAAGTAACTTTAAATTATACTGTTACTTTTCATATTTGCACTAAAATATTTCCAGGCTGCATTTGTATATTTAGATTTTTTTTGGTTAAGCTTTGACACTGGAATGAGTTGAAAAAATGTGCCATTTTGCATTTTCATCTACTCATTTAAAGTATTTTATTATTTTTCAAAGAAATATCTGAGCTCTTTGCACTACCCGTTATCAGTAGTGCCTTTATTTCAGGCTTGATGATACTTAGGTGTGATTATAAAATCATGAAACAGGTAAAGGGAGGGGGAAACCCCAGAACTGCTGTGGGGACATTTTATAATCTATATGCTGCACCCACTTATTCTACTGTGGTGTTTTGTTTATCAGTTTTGCATAATTTCAGCTTCTATATATTATATGTATATATTTTTAAAAAATCTATATTTTGGGAAACAACATACACAATGTGTCTTTCTTTTCAGATATTTACCTTTATGAAAAAAAAAACGCTTAAAATGGTCATCAGGACATAACAGTCTAGGCCAGAAATAGCATCATGTGGCTTTGCAATTATTTTGTTTGTTTTCCTTTTGTTTCTTTACCACATTTAAATAATGGGAGGAATTTTCTCCAAATTGTTTTCCTTCTCTAGCAGATATCCCCAGCAGTCAATTACTGATAAGCCACTATAAAATACCTAAATTAACCAATCTATAATCTTCTTTTACAAGGTTTTTTTTTTAACTGTTTATAGATGAATGTACGATGAGAAATTCAACATTAATAATTTTGGATTTTCTTATCACAAAAAATAAAATGAAGGACCTCAAACACCAGAACAGTTTATCAACCAGTTTGAATCTATTTATCTTCATTTGAATGTCTTTTAGAATATGTAAAAAGTAATAAAATGTATCTTCCATGCTACATGTATAATAAGAACTTCTATAACTGTATATATGCCTTTGATGTATTTTTCCCTTAAGATTATCAACTGTGTGTTTGACAAGTGAATAAATAGTAAATAAATCTGTTATCAATTGAAATTTTTGGTTATAAACATAATAGGAATTGTTTTACAAACAGAAAACATGTAAAGCAGTATTAAAATTTGAGCAAACAAGTGTTCTGTATCTACTTTAATAAATGGTTATTCTTTTTTGCCAGTGGTAGTAAACTGTAGTTATTTGCAGGTTTATTCATCATAATGGTTTTTCTTGAAATGAGCAAACCCTATAGATCCTGATAGCAATTTTGGCTGCGGGCTTGTTACTAAACAGCTTTTAAGGAATTGGTATATCCTTCTTAGGTCAAAGTGTTTGTGACCCATTTAGCACAGCATACCTACAGCTGTTATCTATTACAATGTCACACCATGTTACTTAACAAAAATATAAGTGGCTCGGTGGCTCAGCCTGTAGTCCCAGCACTTTGGGAGGCCAAAGCGAGTGGATTGCCTAAGCCCGTGGGTTCAAGACCAGCCTGGGCAACTTGGTGAGACCCTGCCTCTATGGATCGCCGGAGCCCAGCTGGTTGACGCTGGGGTGACCGTGATTGTGCCACTGCACTCCAACCTGGGCGACAGAGTGAGACTCCAACTCTCACTCTCTCTCTCTCTCTCTCTCTCTCTCTCTCTTTCTATATATATAGGGCACCATTGGCACCATGGAGGATAGTACCAACTGTCTGTCAATTATGTTTTAGAAAGAAACTCTATGAAAGATGCTATGATATTTACAAAAATGATTACTGAACCATTTGAGTGGTAGGCCTTTGGACATCTGTTTTATAAACACAGACACACACTGGTAGCTATTTCCAAAGTTACTACTTGAATAAGAACATTACTAAGAACATAACATACACTAAGACACTAGTTCTCTACTTTGGTAATGACCTTAGGTGATTAAAAGACTAACAAGACTGCAGTACTTTAACTATAGCAGCATAGCAATGTCTCTCCTGGTCTATAAAAGCACCTGTTGTTACTTAATCATCTTCTAGCATCTGCATCCTGCTTGGGGATAGTACATCATCCTGATCTTGCTCAGTTACACTCATGCATGCTTGATATTTCACTAACCTTGGGTATTTTACCTCTTAGAGTAAGTTGTACCCTCATTTAGCAGCTTATCACATGGCTTACTGAGCACAACATATATTCTCATAGGTGTTAAATTGATACATTCTCAACCAGGAGGTAGCCCACAGTAGCCCACATGTGCAGTCCCAGTTATTCCAGAGGCTGAGGCAGAAGGCATGCTTAAAGTGCAGGAGTTTGAATCCAGCCTGGGCAATATAGCAAAGCCTCATCTAATAAAAATTTAAACTTTTTAAAAAAGATGCATTATCAGAGCAAAACTGCACAGGTGAGAAAAGTTCGTGGTACAGGCTGAGAACCACTATGAAAACCAGGTGGAGAACTCTAGAGCATGGAAGAGTTTGCATGTGTGCTAACAAATTCTGTCAGAATATAAATGTCCTTGATGGAATCGAAATTGAGAATATAAATTTTGATTGGTTGCTTTTCTGCATCATCCACAAATACCGCTCTTTGCTTACTCAGAATCCATAATTGCTTAGCGAGTCTTCATAACATCAAGTGTCTACAGATATTGAAGGGAGCCATAAGTTCCAAGAACAAAACATTCAAGTCCCTCCCACCAGATCCCAAAAGGCTATTTCCACTGCAAAGTAAAGAAATGAATATATATTCTCATGATTTACTGAGCAATTAAGTTGCAGGCATCCTGCTAGCCTGTCATGCAGACTAGGCAATGTAATTTACACAATGTAATTTACACCCTTGTTGATCCTCACAACAACCCACAAGGTAGCATGCGAATTTTGAGGAGGAGGTAAGTGGTGGCACCTGGATTCCAGATGCGATGCTACTTGTGCGGAATACCACGTCTCTAAAAGCATTAGGAAAGGCTTACGAAAAAGTCACTCAAGGTTCCTGTCGGCCCCTGACCATATTCATTACGTTTAGCTCAAAACCAAAAGAGCCTTAATTTGTGCAAAAGGAAGAACTTTTAGGCTATAACCTAAAAGGTTTGAGCAGCAGGGAGCGGAGACTCACGCCTGTAATCCTAGCACTTTTGGAGACTGAGGCGGGAGGATCCTTTGGGTTTGAGACTAGCGTGAGCAACATAATGAGCCCCACGCCCCATCTCTAATTATTATTTTTTTGAGTTGGAATCTCACTCCGTAGCCCAGGCTGGAGTGCGGAGGCACGCTCACGGCCACCCCAGCGTCGACCTGCTGGGCTCAGGCGATCCTTCCACCTCAGACTTCCAAGTAGTCGGAACTACAGGCACGCGCTACCACGACCAGCTAATTTTTTGATTTACTGTAGAGACAAGGTCTTGTCAAGTTGCCCAGGCTGGCTTCGAACCCGTGGGCTCTGGCAATCCCCTCACCTCGGCCTCCCAAAGAGCTGGGATTACAGGCTTGAGCCACCGCGCTCGGCCTTAATTTTTAAAAGGATTTGAGCTGGGGGTGGGTGACGCACACCTGCAGCCCCAGCTATTCGGGAGGCTGAAGCAGGAGGACCGCTTGAGCCCAGAAGTTTGAGGCTGCAGCGACCTATGTTTTCGCCACTGCACTCCAGCTTGAGTGACAGAGCGAGAGCCCATCTCAAACAACAACAAAAGATTTCCATTTAAGTTGAGCCTCAAGATCCCATTTTACAGCAAGTACTCGTGCTGCTAGGAAAAAAAATTGCGATTTCTAAACGAGAGGCGTGAGATCCGATCTCAGCTTTAAAATCCCTCTTTAGGGCCCCTCCGCTACGGACCGAAGCACAGCGTCTGAAACGCGCCGGGCGTCTTGGCGAGTCTGAAGACCCATCGAGGTAGACGAAAACGACGGACACTAGGGCCAGATGGGACTCAAGGCGAACCCGGCCGATTGCGGCTTCCGGGTTCGTGGGCGGCCCGGCCACGTGGACGCGCTCTCACGTGACTGCGTCCTTGGGCCTCGCGCAGGGAAGAGAGGACGTGGTTGGAGACGGGGGAAGGGGGCGGTGGGCAAGATGGCGGCGCACCTGTCGTACGGGCGAGTGAACCTGAACGTGCTGCGCGAGGCGGTGCGTCGCGAGCTGCGCGAGTTCCTGGACAAGTGCGCGGGAAGCAAGGTGAGGGGCGGGGGACAGCGGCAGCGACACCGCCCTCGCCTCCCCGGCTCCGGCCTGGCGTAATCCGTTCCTGACCGCCAGAGCTCTCGGTGTACGAGGTCCCCGGGGCTTCCAAGGAGGCTGTGCAGGCTGCGGCGATGCGGCCGGGAGGGCCTGGGCCGACAACCCGGGGCCGGAGTGGCACTGCGACTGTTTTGTGACAGCAGAGTAAGCCACTGTGATATCCCAGCCCCTGGTGAGCCGTTTACGTCAAGTGCTCTCCAGCTCTGGGGAGGCCGATCTGGTGTCCTCCGGGGCGGCAGTGTCCATTCATTACTACGATTATTCGTGTCGGTACAAGTCGTACCTTCGAACGTCTCTGAAGCACCAACACAACTGCTGCTCTTGCAGAATAGGAGAGAAGTTGTAGTTATTTGGGGGTAATCTGGCCTCCTAAAATAGAATTATTTCTCCTTGTTATAGCTCCCAGCTCACAGGGGAGTCAGAAACTGTAGTTCAGGACTTTATAGGATTTATTTTAATTGGTGTCACCTTTTCCTCCTCTTCCTCTTAGGACTTGTCAATCACTCTTGAATAACTGGTAGGGCCACTGAAGAGAAAAGTAGAACTGGGGAGCCTCAGGAACCAGTCTTAGAGAGGATAGAGCCCCAAGGGGGTTAGAGTAGGTTACTAGCAGCCACTGAGAGAAGCAGGCAGGCTAAATCATAGGGGACCAGTTTAAACTCAGTAAATGATGCTGACGTGTAAATAAGATTATGGATTGTGTCAGTGTCAGTGTCCTGATTGTAATATTGTACTATAGTTTTGCAAAATGTTTTCACTGCGGGGAACCTGGCAAAGTTTATGTGGGATCTCTCTGTATGATTTATTACAACTGAATGTTAATCTACAATTACTAGAATAAAAATTTCAATTAAAAGAGAAATGGGGCAGATGCAGCGGCTCACGCCTATAATCCCAGCACTTTGAGAAGTAGAGGCTAGTGGATTGCCTGAGCCCAGAGGTTTGAGACCAGCCTGGGCACTGTGGGAGATTTCTTCTTCTCTACAATAAATCAGAAAATTAGCCGGGCGTAGTGGTGTGCGCCTGTAGTTCCAGCTACTTGAAAGGCTGAGACGGAAGGATTTCTTGAGCCCAGCAGGTTGAGGCTGCAGTACCCGTGAGCGTGCCAATGCATTCCAGCCTGTGCAACAGACTCTGAATCAAAAAAAAAGAAAAGAAATGAAATGATGCTAGTGTTTAGCAGTAAAAATACTTGTTGGGACCCAGAACAATGACCTTGATGTCAAAAAGTCCAAAGTTGAAGTCCTGACCCCTTTACACTATATGCAAAGGCCAAGGTCTCTTTGTGGCCTTGTACGTTCAGTTTTACTTAATCTTGAGCTTTAAAAAATTTCCTCTTCTGTCAAAATAACATTTGTAATACCTGTATCATGGATTTTAATTTTGTATAACTAGTCATTCCCATATGATTCAATCTAATAATACCATGACACAGACACACAACAAACTATAGTTCCTTCTTTCTGTTGAGGACAATGATTAACTCAATTTTCTGTTACCAACAGTAGTATCACTGGCCCCTGATGCTATTTTTCTGTAGACTCAGGATTATGAGTGTGGTCAGAGCCAATTAAAAAGTTGAACTCAGAGCTTGAAGCAATATTCTACTGTGTATCACTACTGTTTTCTATTGATATTGTTGAAATTCCTGATATTAACCATAGTAAGAGAATGTTTCTCTTCTCTTATAGGCAATAGTTTGGGATGAGTACCTGACAGGACCATTTGGCCTGATTGCACAGTATTCATTACTGAAGGTAAATGAGCTATTGGGTTTTGTTACGGGATTAGTAATTGTTTTCATTAGCAATGATGATAGGATTGTACATTTTAAGTGGCTCGCAAAGCTGTTGGTCTTTGTTAGCACTGCTACTAGTAGGTGATTAATGTTTTGTATACAAGCGTCCTTTGGTTATTCTGTACTGATCTTAGTATTATATTATGTGACCATTACCTGGTGTCTTTGATAGTTCATCATGTGAGAATCATTTGAATGCCAGCTGAGTAACAGTGGCTTTATCCGGAAGCTTTGTCCTTTATGTATGTGGTTTTGAGGAATCTAAATTTTGACACTAGAGTATTAATGTGCACTTGATTGGGGGTGATTATGGTTTCTGAGTCTGGAAATAATAGGTAAATTTCAGTCTTTTTGTTAACCTTTTGTATATGTGTTTTCCTAGGAACATGAAGTGGAAAAAATGTTCACACTTAAAGGAAGTCGTTTGCCAGCAGCTGATGTCAAGAATATTATTTTTTTGGTCAGACCCAGGCTAGAATTGATGGATATAATTGCTGAAAATGTGCTCAGGTATCTCAGAGCTTATGTTTGATCTAAAACAGGTTGGTCTTTATAATGGTTTTAAAGTACTGAGCTCATTGCAGACCCCACTCTTGCCAGTGCAAGAAGGTAGTCTTTTGGAAAGGTAGTCATTTGGAAGAATATAAAAGGGGGAATGGGAAACTTGTGAAGTTGTTCTGAATATTCTGAAGGGAGGATCATCTTAGCCTGTTCCTTCAGGATATCTGAAAAGTTTGAACCTGTATCAGTAAAAAGGACCCTGGCTAAAACAAACAAGCAAAAATTCTTATGGCTGTTTCTCAATATACTGAATGTAATGTGCTTGAATTTCATAAGCAAAACAGTAAGAGCTGATTAAAATTTAATATATCATTCAGTCTACAGAGGAAGTTCTCTCAGCCCAGTCTGCACTCTGTGGTACAATTGATTGATGCAGCCAGCCTCAAAAATCTTAAAAGCATATGGGCTATTTTTAGAAGTCCACTGTCAAGGAGAGTGGAGGTGGGAGTTGAGAGTGATCTTTCCTTTTAATGCAAGACTGTGTGTGGCTGCATTGCTTTGGTTAAAGAACCATTTGTTTTCAGTGAAACGCAAATATCCTGTTTCAATAAACCTGAGAGCTTTAATGCCCCATAAGTGGTTTAAGGGAATGACTAGTTATACAAAATTAAAATCCATGATACAGGTATTACAAATGTTATTTTGACAGAAGAGGAAATTTTTTAAAGCTCAAGATTAAGTAAAACTGAAC